>WNWK01008592.1:0-83281 GCA_009830355.1 Cherax destructor
GGTGCTGTGGTCAGCACAATTCGTGACACACTGTTGACAGTACATCTGGCTTGAATTAAATTGTTTATGCAGCCAGACGCGCCTCCTCTGGCCCTTTCCTAAGGGTGGAAAGGGTGAGGGCCCTTACCAAGGGTAGTAAGGGCGCATACCCCCCTCCTTTGGAGAATTTTCTCCACACTCACACTGCTGAGAGCGTGAACCAAGCACTCACAAGGCTGAGAGCGTGAACCAAGCACTCACACTGCTGAGAGCGTAAACCAAGCACTCACACTACTGAGAGCGTAAACCAAGCACTCACATTGCTGAGAGCGTGAACCAAGCACTCACACTGCTGAGAGCGTGAACCAAGCCCTCACACTGCTGAGAGCGTGAACCAAGCACTCACAAGGCTGAGAGCGTGAACCAAGCACTAACACTGCTGAGAGCGTAAACTAACCACTCACACTGCTGAGAGCGTGAACCAAGCACTCACACTGCTGAGAGCGTAAACCAAGCACTCACACTGCTGAGAGCGTGAACCAAGCACTCACACTGCTGAGAGCGTGAACCTCGCACTCACACTGCTGAGAGTGTGAACCAAGCACTCACACTGCTGAGAGCATGAACCAAGCACTCACACTGCTGAGAACGTGATCCACGCACTCACACTGCTGAGAGCGTGAACCACGCACTCACACTGCTGAGAACGTGATCCACCCACCCACACTTCTGAGAGCGTGAACCACGCACTCACACTGCTGAGAGCGTGAACCAAGCACTCACACTGCTGAGAGCGTGAACCACGCACCCACACTGCAGAGAGCGTGAACCAAGCACCCACACTGCTGAGAGCATGAACCACGCACTCAGTTGCTACTTAAAACTGATTTAACTGTTGCTTTGAATATAACATCAACTTTGTGTATAACATCAACTTTGTGTACAACATCAACGATGTTCCTAACGTGAACACTGAATACATTATAAACAGTGTGTGATACTTCAATATTGTGTATATCATCAGCCGTATATGGCACTTACATTGTATATAACATCAGCAGTGTATGGCGCCAACATTGTATATAACATCAGCAGTGTATGGCGCCAACATTGTATATAACATCAACAGTGTATGGCACAAACATTGTATATAACATCAGCAGTGTATGGCGCCATCACTGTATATAACATCAGCAGTGTATGGCACAAACATTGTATATAACATCAACAGTGTATGGCACAAACATTGTATATAAGATCAGCAGTGTATGGCACAAACATTGTATATAACATCAACAGTGTATGGCACAAACACTGTATATAACATCAGCAGTGTATGGCACAAACATTGTATATAACATCAACAGTGTATGGCACAAACATTGTATATAAGATCAGCAGTGTTTGGCGCCAACATTGTATATACCATCAGCAGTGTATGGCACAAACATTGTATATAACATCAGCAGTGTATGACGCAAACATTGTGTATAACATCTGCAGTGTATGGCGCCAACATTGTATATAACATTAGCAGTGTATGACACAAACATTGTATATAACATCAGCAGTGTATGGCGACAACATTGTGTATAACATCAGGAGTGTATGGCGCCAACATTGTATATAACATCAGGAGTGTATGGCGCTAGCATTGTATATAACACCAGCATTGTATGGCGCCAACATTGTATATAACACCAGCATTGTATGGCGCCAACATTGTATATAACATCAGCATTGTTTGGCGCCAACATCGTATATAACATCAGCAGTGTATGGCGCCAACATTGTATATAAAACATCAGCAGTGTATGGCGCCAACATTATATATAAAACATCAGCAGTGTATGGCGCCAACATTGTATATAACATCAACCCTGTGATGTTATATACAAGCATTGCGTATAACATCAATACCTTGAAAAGGTCAACACTGAGTACATTATTAACAATGTGTGTAACTAACTCTCCTAACCTTCTACTACCACCACTACTTCTTCCACTACAATACCAGTACTCGCTTACCTTCCTCTCTTGGTACCGCCCTCGACCAGCTCGCTTATTTACACTGGTTCCCCCTCCTTCCCCCTCCTTCCCCCTCCTTCCCCCTCCTTCTCTTGTTTCAGTGTGACTTTGTAAATGGTCCAAGTCGGACCGAAACGTCCTCGTAAGCTCCTCTTTTCTATGTGCGGGTTGTGTGTGTATTGTTCCAGTCATTGTATTGTGCCTTGTTATTGTTTTTGTAGCTTCAGTCTTGTAAAAAACATCAACAGTGTATGGAACCGATATTGTATATAACATAAACTTTGTGTATAACAAAAAAACGTTGAGTATAACATCAACAATGTGTATAACAACTTTGTGTACAACAGTAACATTGCGTATAACTTCAATTTTGAGTAAAACATCAACAATGTTCATAACGTCAACATTGAGTACATTAAAACCAAGGTGTGAAACTTCAGTGTTGTACATAACCTCACTGTGTATAACAAAAAACATTGAGTATAACTACAACATGTTGAAAAAATAAAACGTTTATATCCAAAACACTGAGTATAACATCAGCACCTTGAAAAACATCAATATTGTTTATAAAAACATTGAGAATAACAATAACACCGTGGATAACATCAACATTTCATATAACAAGAACACTGTATATAACATCAACATCGTGGGTAACATGTAGAGTGAGCACTTCATTAGCAGTGGTGGACATGCTGTCTGGTGAGGCTTCCATCGTAAAGTTTAAACCTGACTGTATTACGCTTGTAGCACCAGTAACAACACTGTTAGAGGTAGTTACTACAACAATGGAAGAGGTAGTTACTTTACAACACTTGATGAGGTAGTTACTATAACACTGGAAGGGGTAGTTACTATAAATACAACACTGGAAGAGGTAGTTACAATAACTATAATCCTAGATGACATAGTTACTTTTACTACAACATTGGAAGAAGTAGTTACTACATCAATGGAAGAGGTAGTTAATACAAATACATCACTTGATGAGACAGCAACTACAACAGGTAGTTACTTTAACTAAAACACTGGAAAAGGAATTTTCTATAACTACAACCCTAGATGAGGTAGTTACTTTAACTTCAACACTGGAAGAGGTAGTTAAAATATCTAAATCACTGTAAGATGTAGTGACTATAACTACAACACTGGAAGAGGTAGTTGCTTCAACTACAACACTGGATGAGGTAGTTACTATACCAAAATCACTGTAAGATGTAGTTACTATAACTACACCACAGGAAGAGGTAGTTACAAAAACTACAACACTGGAACAAGTAGTTACTAAATCTAAAACAATGAAAGATGTAGTTACTATAACTACCATACTGCGAGAAGTAGTTACTACAACACTGGAAGAGGTAGTTACTAGAACCTCAACACAGGAAGAGGTAGTTACTACAAAAATGGAAAAGGGATTTACTATATCTACAACACTGAAGGAGTTAGTAACTATAAAGACAACACTGGAAGAGGTAGTTACTATAACTACAACACTGGAAGACGTAGTTAATATTACTACAACCCTGGAAGACGTAGTTACTATAACTACAACATTGTAGGATGTAGTTGCCACAACTACAACACTGAAAGAGATAGTAACTACAACCACAACATTGGAAGAGGTAATTACGATATCTGTAACACTGGAAGATGTAGTTACTATATCAACGACAATGGGAGAGGTAGTTATCACAACTACAACACTGGGACAGGTAGTTAGTACCACACTGGAAGAGGTAGTTACTATGTCTACAACACTGGATAAGGTAGTCATCACAACCACAAAAGAGGAAGAGGTAGCTATTACAACTGCAACACTGGAAATAGTACTATAACTACAGCCCTAGAATAGGTACATGCTACAACTACAACAATGGAAGAGATAGTTACCTTAACTACAATACCGGAACAAGAGATCACGAAAACTACAACACTGATAAAAGGTAGTTAATACAACTACAAAACTTGAAGATGTGGTTCAAATTAAACATTGGAAGAGGTAGTTATTATAACTACAACACTGGAAGATTTAGTTACTATAACTACAACACTGGAAGAAGTACTTACTGTACAACACTGGAAGCGGTAATTACTATAACTGCAATACTTGGAAAGGTAGTTACTTAAACTACAACACTGGAAGAGGTAGTTACAACAACTACAACATTGTAATTAGGTAGTTACCACAAAAACAACACTGGAAAAGTATTTACAACATCTACAACATGAAGTGGTAGTTAGTATATCTACAACACTGGAAGAGAGTTATTATAACTACAACACTGAAAGAGGTAATTACTACTTCTACAACACTGGAATATTATGTAGTTACCACAACTACAACCCTAGAAAAGGTAGTTACTACAACACTGAAAGAGGTAGTTACTATAACTACAACACTTGAAAAGGTAGTTACATCAACTACAACACTGGAAGATGTAGTTATTAAAACTACAATATTGGAAGATGTAGTTGTTGCAACTACAACACTGGAAGATGTAGTTACTGCAACTACAACTCTGGAAGATGTAGTTACTAAAACTATAACACTGGAAAAGTTTGTTACTCTAACTACAACACTAAAATATATAATTTCTACAATTACAACACTCAGATATGTAGTTAATACAACTACAACACATGTAGATGTAGTTATTACAGTTATTCAGTATGGAAGAGGTAGTTACTATAATTACAACATTTGAAGAGAAATTTACTATAACTACAACCCTGGAAGAGGTAGTAACTACAACACTGGAAGATGTAGTTACTACAGCTACAACACTGGAAGAGGTAGTTACTACAGTTACAACTGGAAGGTATAGTTACTTCAACTGCTACACTGGAAGAAGTTGTTACCAAAACTACAACACTGAAAGAGTTATTTACTACAACTACAACACTGGAAGAGGTAGTTACCATGACTACAACACTGCAAGATGTGGTTACTACAACTACAACACTATTATGTACATACTACAACTACAACATTGGAAGACATGGTTACTACTACAACCCTGGAAGAGGTATTTACTTCAACACTGGAAGAGGTAGTTACTACAACACTGGAAGAGGTAGTTACTACAACACTGGAACAGGAGCTACCACACCACGAGAAGAAGTACTTACTATATCACTGGAAGAGGTAGTTACTACAACACTGGAAAACGTAGTTACTATAGCGCTGGAAGAGGTAGTTACTACAACATTGGAAGAGGTAGTTACTACAATACTGAAAGAGGTAGTTAGTGAAACACTTGAAGAGGTATTTTCTACAACATTGGAAAATAGCTTCGAAGAAAAAATGTTAGTTCTTGGGTTTATGTCGGTGGAGAGAGAAGGAAGAGAGGATATGATAAAGACATTGCAAGAATGCAGCAGCATTGCAGTGGTCTGATCAATAACACAGTGGATGCAAACTCCGCACGGAAGTTTAGAAACAGATACGACAACGTTCAGTCACATTAGTCAGTCGATAATTAAGAGGCTGGACGAAGAGTTGGAGATCCCTACCGACAACTTAAATACACAGTTACAAATATTAAATTGCACAAACACCTCCCACACATTTTCTTCTTATCAGTCAACCAATAGTCCTCACGCAGCATGAATATTAATTGACAATTATCTTCGGCTCTGTCAGTAGTATTCCATGAATCATTCAGAAGCTGTAGTCTCAATAGTTATCGTGAAAATGAAGTGACTCGAGAGGAAACAGTGAGATAATCACATTACGGGAGACAAGGGGAGAGAGACGAAGAGGTCAGGAGGACAAAGAAGGTAGATGCATGCTGATGTACCTTCCTCAGGGCTATGATGGAATTGGCATGAAGGCAACATGTTTGTGATGGTCGGATGTAGCTACAACAGCAGGATATGGGGCGGGGACTGATGTTAGTAGGGAAAGAGAACATGATGAATGAGAAGTTACTTTGCTTAGAAAAACAAAACTATAACTTTTTATCACTGTTTTTTACATAGATTAATTCAGAATAGCAAACGGAAGGTTGTCTTTCTCTCACCCCCTCCCACTAACCAAGCCACACTGTCAACATAACAGTAATTACTGAAGAGAATTAGAGAACTGGTATGTCGTACTGATACTGTACTGGGTGGGAGGACGTTGTTTAGATACGACCGTGCACACACAAGCTTCCTGAACTGCCACCTTCCATTACTTTGCACTCTCCACTATGGAAATGGAAAAAAAAAGTATAATCGTTCTTACCTCACTTGTATGCACACATACTCTTTTCATGTAGCTAAATGCCATTCCAAGCCCAGCACTGACCAGACTTGATGCATTCTTCCTTTACTCGTACCATCTACCCTGTGACCTGGCCTATTATCATTAGATTAGGCAACTAGTGTAGAAAATAGGCTTATTTCAACTAAAGTAGAAAATAGGCTTATTTCTTTCACATTGCTTCCATTCATCTTCATGTTAACTATAACTTCTGGTGCCTTAATAAAGGTCTACAAACTACGAAACGTTTTCCCCCCCCAAAAAAAACATATTCTGCTATTTGCTACCTTGCTTCGTACTGATGCATACTGCGTTTAGAAGCAGACGTTAGCATTGTGATTAAAGAAATGCGATATTTGCAAAGCTGTTTGCCCAACTGTAGCTTATATAGGTCGCATTTAACTTGCGACATCAGATAACAGTCTGACTCAGTATTCTCCGACTGTCAGCAAAAAGCTTCATACAAATGTTGATATTGCATTTGTTTGTCTCACACTGTTATTTGGTGACGTTGGGTTGCCCTGCAACTGCAATTACTGTTCTTGTTTTTGGAAAGCATCAATTGTTTTTCAAGATGTGAATGAGATCTTTTCTTCGTATACATTTTTAGGTAATACATTTATTTTAAAAGTCCCTTTAAAGGAGGTGGGGAATGGGTGACATGATGCTTGTGAAGGTCTCCTGATACAACCCAAACCTGACTACAGTCTATTTATTCCTCTGGTTCTGTATCACCCAAATGTGTTTAGCAAATCCTCTTGATTATTATTATTATTATTATTATTATTATTATTATTATTATTATTATTATTATTATTATTATTATTATTATTATTATTAAAAGAAGAAGAAATTACTAGTTTTTGGCCTCTAATTTATTTTCGTCTGTTATATATTGTACTTTGGGAAGTAAGTTGAACAGCATTTTCCAAGTGCAGTTTGACAATTGCTTTGAAAAGTATCAAACGTGATTATCTCTCATTCCCAAACACTGCTGCATGAATATACGGGTGCGGGTATATTCACACGCGTCCGAATGATTATAATAATTACAGAACAATTAGCCTAACGTTTGTTATGGTGAAATTAATGTAATTATTTATTGCAGATTCAATCGGAACCCACCATAAAAATTAGTTTTTTTTTTCAGTGAATCTCAAGCAATTTTTATTCAAACATACTGAACAATATACCAATGTTTTCAATAAATTGTTTGAGGTCCATAATAATGAATGACTTTCTGAATATTAACATAAGCACACGGGAGCACATGGCAATACATAGAAAAACAGATAGCAATGAATTTCAGAGTTCACTCCTGACGTTATTTCTTGAACTATAATGTATTATATAAGTGAATTAAATATAGAAAAGCAGAAGGCTCTCGCCTCATCTTCCACGCTTTCTAACTACTGCCGGCCTAAAAACTGTTGAAAAAATTTCCGTACTATATTTACAAAAATGGATGGGATTTACAGGAGAGATGGAACTGAATGAAAGGCATGTGCTATTGTTAATTCTACTTAAAGAATACTTCTACCATTACTACTGTTATTAACCTTAGATGCCATATGGAACTGAAGAAGTTGCTAATCAAACATCAGAAATTTACTAACTTCAGATTTCCCCCAGCATAATACCTACCTGAACACTGTACTTACAAAGTGCCTCTCCAGATGCTTCTTGAATTACTGTATTGTCTTCGCGCTTGCAGCTGTAGCCAAAAAATTATTCCATTGGGTTATAATTTAGTTTTCAAAACAAAATTTGCATACGTTCGTGTTGCAATTTCAGCCTTGCGGATTCAAATTACTGTTTTACGATATGGACACATTTGGTACTTCAATTAGACCTTCGTGTTTGTGTCAAAACCATTTAGCATGTTGAGGGATGGAAGATTACCTTGTTGTCTCCGTTTTCTAAAAGAGAAAAGATTGAGTCCTTGGTAACTTGGTAGTTTTTCTCTGTATTCTCTCCAGTATATTACCTTCTTTATTTAATTTGGAGATTTCTAAAGGCAATTCTCTCCTAAATACACATTACTGATAGGCAAAAGAAAGTTATGGAAATTAGAGAAATCAAGATGATAGGATGTAACTCGGTATATGCTACATTCATTAGAATTGAGCCTATTGTTAGCAATCTACTTAAATGATATTTATGATGGGCTTATACATACTTATTTTCTGGAGACATCATGGAGCTGCAGGATGAGTTCGGCATAACGTGGTGGAAGATGTACATTACCGAGAAGATGGTGAATAGACACATGTGCAACACCTGGGATATCTTTATTTAGGAGACGTTTATTTCACTAGGAATACCTGGAGTATACCTAGAGGGGTTTCGAGGGTCAACTCGTCCGTGACCCGGTCCATGACAAGGCCTCGTGGTGGATCAGGGCCTGATCAATCAGGCTGTTACTCCTGGCCACACGTAAACCGTCGTACGACCCATGGACCGGCTAGTAAGGTACTGAATTTAGGTGCCTGTCCAGCTGTTTTGAAGACAGCCAGGAATCTATTGGTAATCCTCCTTATGTATGCTGGGAGGCAGTTGAACAGTCCTGGGCCCCTGACACTTAATGTGTTGTCTCTAAGTATACTCGTAGCGCCCCTGTTTTTCATTGGGGGGATGTTGCATCTCCTGCCGAGTCTTTTGCTTTCGCAAGGAGAGAGTTTCGTGTGCACATTTGGGACTAGTCCCTCTAGGATTTTCCACGTGTGCTTTATCATGTATCTTTCTCGCCTGCATTCCAGGGAGTACAAATCAAGGGACTTCAACCTTTTCCAGTAATTTAGGTGCTTTATCCTACTTATACGTGCCGTGAAAGTTCTCTGTATATTCTCAAGTTCTGCAATTTCTCCTGCCTTGAAAGGGGTCGTTAGTGTCCAGCAATATTCCAGCGTAGAGAGAACAAGAGATTTGAAGAGAATCATCATGGGATTGACGTCTCTTGTTTTGAAGGTTCTCATTATCCATCCTATCATTTTCCTAGCAGATGTGGTAGATACTTTGTTGTTATCTTTGAAAGTGAGATTCTCTGATATTATCACTCCCAGGTCCTTCACATTAATTTTTCTTTCTATTGTGAGGTTGGAATTTGTTTTATACTTCGATACAGTTTTTATTTCCTCCAGTTTTCCATAGCGGAGTAATTTCATCTGCTTTGAATGGGTATGTTAATGTGCAGCAGTATTCTAGCCTAGAGAGAACAAGTGATTTAAAAAGGATCAACATTGGTTTGGCATCTCTTGTCTTGAATGTTCTCATTATCCATCCTATCAGTTTACTCGCAGATGTGATACTGGCATTGTTGTGGTCCTTGAAGGTGAGATCTTCGGACATTACCACTCCCAGGTCCCTCACATTGCTTTTCCGCTCTTTTGTGTGATTAAAGTTTGTTGTGTACTCAGTTCTAACTATTATTTCCTCCAGTTTTCCATAACGGAGAAGTTGGAATTTGTCTTCATTGAACATCATATTGTTCTCCGTTGACCACTGGAAAACTTGGTTTATATCTTCTTGGAGATTTGCCTTGTCCTCAATGGATGACACTCTCATGCAGATCCTAGTATCGTCTGCAAAGCTATGGTTTACATTTCTGTCTATGTCCGATATGAGAATGAGGAACAGGATAGGGGCGAGTAATGTGCCTTGTGGAACAAAGTTCTTCACTACGGCAGCTTCCGATTTAACTCTGTTTACCACTACTCTTTATGTTCGATTTTTTAGAAAGTTGAAGATCCATCTGCCCATTTTGGCAGTTATCCCTTTACCACGCATTTTGTGTGCTATTACACCATGATCGCACTTGTCAAAGGCTTTTGCAAAATCCGTATATGCTACATCTGCATTTTGTTTGTTGTCCAGTGCATCTAAGACCATATCATAGTGGTCTAGCAGTTGTGAGAGACAGGAACAACCTGATCTGAAACCATGTTGCCCTGGGTTGTGCAATTTTTGGGAGTCCAGGTGGTTTGCTATCATGCTTCTTAGAACTCTTTCAAAGATTTTTATGGTGTGGGACGTTAAAGCTATTGGTCTATAGTTCTTAGCTACTGCTTTGCTGCCACCTTTATGGAGTGGGGCTATATCCGTTGTTTTCAGTGACTGTGGAATCTCACCTGTGTCTATACTCCTTCTCCATAGCATACTTGGGGCCCGTAAGAGGGATTTCTTGCAGTTCTTAATGACCGCAGAGTTCCATAAGTCTGGGCCTGGGGCTGAGTGCATGGGCATGTGGTCGATGACTTACTCAAAGTCTAATGGAGTTAGGGTTATGTCAGAAATTTGGCCTACATTGGCAGGGTTTTGAAGCTCATTCATGAAAAAGATGTTTTAATTGTCTATCTTTAGACTGATTAGTGGCTCACTAAACACAGAGTCATATTGAGATTTCAGTATCTCTCTCATTTCTTTGTTGTCATCTGTGTAGAATCCGTCTTGTCTGAGCAGGGGCCCTATACTAGAAGTGGTTTTTGCCTTGTTTTTGGCATATGAAAATAAATATTTCGAATTTCTTTCAATTTCACTAATCGCTTTTAGCTCCTCTTTTCTCTCCTGGATCCTGTACGAGTCCTTTAACTTTAGCTCAATATTTTCCACTTCCCTGTCCTGGGTTGTGCAACTGATCGTTATCTAAGTGGATGTCGATCTTGCTTCTTAGAACCATATCAAAGATTTTTATGATGTGGGATGTTAGTGCTGTCGGTCTGTAATTCTTTGCAATTGCTTTCCTGGCACGTTTTTTGAGTGGGGCTGTGTCTGTTGCGTCCATACTTCCTCTCCATAGAAATTGTCTATGTTTTCTCTCCATAGAATATTTAAATAATGTGAAAGGGGTTTCCAGCAGTTCTTGATGAACATGGAATTCCATGACTCTGCGCCTGAGGCAGAGTCCATGGGTATGTCATCTATTGCATTTTCAAAGTCATGTAGTGTTAGGATAATATCAGAAATTCTTGAATTAACCATATTTTGAGTCTCGGTCATAAAATCCATTTAGATTGTCTGATTAACGGCTCACTAAACGCTGAGTCATATTATGACTTCATCTGTGTAAGTCTCAGTTCGTTTAAGTTGGGGTCCTCTACAGTATGTGGCTTTTGCCCTGCATTTGGCTTAATAAAAGAAGTGTTATTTTTTTCAATTTCATTTATGGCTTTGAGTTCTTCTTGTGTTTCTTGTCTCCTATATGATTCTTAAGATTAAGTTCGATAATTGCTATTTTTCTGACCAGTGCCTCCATTCGTATTTCAGATATATTGGCCCCTTTGAGCAGCTCTGTGATTCTTCGCCTTTACCTATAGAAGGAGCATCTCTCTCTTCCTAGTTTACATCTTTTATTTTCTTTCCTAAAGACATGTGCCTTGAACATACCCCATTTTTTTCTAGGCAAAGGTTCGGATCCGTGTTGTTGAGGATATCTTCCCAGCTTCTTTCATTAAAGACATGAAGTTGATTTGATGTTGTTCTTAATGAAGTTGAATTTGGTGAAGACACCCTCATAAATGATCTTATTTTGCTGGTCAGGAGCCTTGTTCATACATGTTTGTACTTCTATTATGTTATGATCTGCATATTTTGCAGAGATTTAATAGCTCATATGTGTGTGAATTTCCATCTGAGCTGCCTCCTGGAGTTATCTCTGCTAAAACATTGTTTGCTACATTCCTCCATTTTAGTTGTCGTTGAAATCCCCCAGCAGTAAGATGTTTGGGGCAGGTGTTGGGAGATTCTCCAGACAGCAGTCAATTTTCAAAAGTTGTTCCTTGAATTATTGGGAAGTTGCATCAGGAGGCTTGTTTACGACCACAGGGACAAGGTTTAGGTTTGCAATCTTTCTGTCAAACCTCCAACTACATTATTTGTGGTGTTTAGTATTCCGAGCAAATGAGCGACTCTGTGACATACACGCCAACCCTCCCTTGTTGCCTGTTTTTTCCTGTCGTATCTGAATAAGTTTTATCCTTGGATCCATGTTTCGTTGTCAAAGTGATCCTTTATGTGGGTTTTTATGAAAACCGCAAACATTGCGTATGACTCTATGAGCAGTCCACTGATGAAAGGTATTTTGTTGTTTGTTGATGCCTTTAGACCTTGTATATTTGCAAAAACAAATGTTGTTGTATTTATGGTATGTAAGGGGGCTTCATCAATATAATTCAGTGACATAAGAAAGACAACGAATATAGGAACTAAAGATCTAATGCCCTAGAGGAATAGTATTAGCAGACGCATTAGCCTGGCATGGCTTGCTAGTGAAGATGTAATTTATTTGGTGACCGTGTCTTACCGTTTTAACATTAACCGAGCCAGATCTTCAGATATATTGTAGCTTCCACTGTGTTTTGTACAACTTGAGATGTAAAAATAATAATTATTTTCTCCCTTTCTTCCTTCATAATTACATTTTTTGCACTTCCTTTATGATCATTCTGGCGTTGTTCTATGTATAACAATGTATAATACGTACGTTGATCATGTTCTCTCTCCCACAAGTTACTATTCGTGTCATGGCTGGAATAAAAGTGCATGAAGTCGTTTTCGTTATAGTGTTTGGAAGCAAACTTCTCTTTTTATATATATAAATGCACATGCAGAAATGCGAGTTTGCCTTCACCTTCCCCGTCTTCAGTTTAAATTTGATAGTTGGTTTAAGTTGATTGTGATCTTCTTGTAGTTTCTACATGGCCAAAAGTCTGGGTGTGATGATCAAGATATAAGCTACATAATACAGCCACATAATGTTTTTGCTTTAAGGTTTTGAATAAATTATTAAGTAATGCTCTAATTGGGTTGTTCACTGCTAATATGCCAGAAAAGTGAGCGGTTAAAGATTAGAAGATGCAGAAAACATAAAGCTCAGTAAAGTTGACAAAACGGTTTTTCAGATATGGGCAAATCTTGACTTTGTGTTATAAGAATATATGTTGGAGAAACTCCTAGTAGTTTGGAAACCAGATTCAGTGAGCACAAATGATCATACAAGAACACCTCTAAGAACGAAGATATATAGAAACTTCTGTTATTGTTACATCCAACACTATGGTACGAAACATCTCCAAAGTTCTGGCCAAGACAAGGCTCTCAAGTAAAGTACACCTCCCTCTTTTTTTTAAAATACGTGAAATATTAAGAACTCAGAAAAATGTGCTAAGATAGTATTTTATTGCATATTTCGACGATTTAGAGAGGTTTAAAGCATTTTCTAACAAACTTCATTTTTTGGCGAAAATATAAGCCCCTTTCATGCATACACAATCAATTTTGACCACTTCTTCTAGATCTGCCAGATTAAATTACATCTCCATTAGGAAGCCACATCCATTCTTATGTAACCACTACTACTGCTCCTTTATCGCATGACATACCTGACCTGACCATACCTGACCACTACTTCAACAGCCATCAAATTAAATTGCATCTCAACAAGCAAGTGCCGCCCCATTTGAATGGATTCCTCAAAATTTAATCCTCAATACATAATCCATTCTTCTACGAACTATCTATAAATAAGTGGAGCCTTAGTCAATTCCATATCCAAACTACAAGGTACAGTTAGAAGTGTACATTTGAAACACTGGTGACTTTTTCTCTCGATCAAGAAGAAACTAAAGTAATGGGAAATATAATAGTTTTAGATGTTTTGTCCCTGTTCACCAGAAATCCTTAGAAAAATCTCCTACAAAATAAACTGGCCCTAATCATGTCAGGACATGCTACCTTTCCTCTGAGAAAACTTTCCCTCAATCCATTTGTTGCAGTTTTGAAACATTGCATAGCTCCTGATGACGCACGGAGACGTGCGAGAGATCTTAAGCTGAAGATTTTCATTCTCCTGTGACTTGTCTTGCAGTGTTAAAATCGACTATCTACTGTTTTATTGTGTACGTATTGTTAACTAAAATATCGAGAATCACGTCTTGGAAAATTAAACTCGTCTGGTCAAAGAAATTAAATTCACAGTCATCTAAATATCAATAAAAAAAATAATATTAAGAATAATATTACGTAGAAAATATAACATTAAATTTTTATAGTGATTTATTTTTCTTTCTGTCTCATAAACACGCAAGAAAACTGGTACGTCTTGGTACTTCTACCTACACTTAGGCACACTTCATATACATGTACACGTATATGTACACACACCAATCTGAATTTTCTCCTATCTTTCTAAAATGGTTCTTGTTCTTTTTATTTCCTTTCATCTCCATGGGGAAGTGGAAAATAATATTTCCTCTATAACCCATGCGTGTCGTTAAAGACGATTAAAATGCCGGGAGCAATGGGCTAGTAACCCCTTCTACTGTATAAATTACTAACAATTTGAAGAAAAAATTGATAAAGTTGGAATGTTTGAATGTGTATGGATGTAGTGCAGATGATAAGGAGAGACTATTGCAAGTGTTATGAATGAAAAGAAGTTGGATGTCTTAGCTCTAAACGAAACAAAGCCAAAGGGAACAGAGGAGTTTCAGTGGGGAGAAATATATGGGATTAAGTCAGAAGTATCTGAGAGGGCTAGAGCAATAATGTTGAGGGATCAGTTATGGAAGAAGAAGAGGGAAAATGAATGTATAAATTCAAGGATTATGAGGCTTAAAGTAAGGGTCAGATGCGAAAAGTGGGTTATAATAAGTGTGTATGCACCTGGAGAAGAGAGGAGTGTAGAGTAGACAGATAAGTTTTGAGAAATGTTAAGCGAGTGTTTAGGGGCTACAGTGAGAGTAAAGGGTATATTGGATACAAAGTGAGAGTATAGGCAATGAGACTGAAGAGGTATGGGGCAGATTTAAGAATGTAGTGTTAGAGTGTTCAGCAGAAGTTTGTGGTTAAAAGAAAGTGGGTGTGGGGGTGAAGAAGAGCGATTGGTGAAATGATGAGTAAGGAGAATAGTAAGAGAGAAAAAGTTAGCATACGATAGGTTTTTACAAAGTAGAAGTGATACAAGGAGGGAGAAGTAGTATATGGAGAGAAAAAGAGAGGTTTGGCGAGTGGTGAAGGAGTGTAAAAGGAGAACAAATGAGAGAGTTGGTGAAATGCTATCAACAAATATTGTTGAGAATAATAAATATTTGGGAGTGAGATTAGTAAGTTGAGAAAGCCTAGGGAACGAATAGACTTGAAAGTTAAGAAGTGGAGAGGAGAGTTATTTGATGGAGAGTTAGAGGTATCGTGAAGATGGAGTGAATATTTTGAGGAACTACTAATTGTTGATGAAGATAGGGAAGTTGTTATTTCGTGCACTGGACAGGATGTTATAAAATCTTGTAGGAGTGAGGAAGAGCCATTTGCTAGTGAAGGGGAAGTGCGTTAGGCAGTGGGTAGATTGAAAGGGGGTTAAGTAATTGGGATTGATGGGATAAAGACAGAAATGTTAAAAACAGGTGGATATATTGTTTTGGAGTGGTTCGTGCTTTTATTAAATAAATGTAAGGAAGACGGTAAGGTTACCTAGGGATTGGCAGCGAGCATGCATAGTTCCTTTGTATATAGGCAAAGGGGCCAAAGAAGAGCGCAACAATTATTGGGGAATAAGCCTATTGAGTATAACTGGTAAAGTGTATAGTAGACTTATTACTGAAAGAACTAAGAGTAAGACTAAACGCAGAATCGTAGATGAACAAGGAGGCTTTAGGAAGGGTAGGGGTGTGTAGACCATGTGTTTACAGTGAAACATATTGGTGAACAGTATTTAGATCAGAGTAAAGAGATTTTTGTTGCATTTATGGATTTGGAAAAGTCGTATGATAGGATGAATAAGGGGGCAGTGTGGCAGATGTTGCAAATGTATCGAATAGGTGGTCGGATACTGAAAGCAATGAAGAAGTTTTACGAGGACAGTGAGGCTTAGTTTAGAGTAAGAAGGAGAGAGGGAGATTATTTCCCAGTAAAAGTAGGCCTTAGACAGGGATATGTGATGTCACCGTTCATGTTCAATATATTCATAGAAGGGGGTGTAACAGAAGTATATGCTCGTGTGTTGGCAAGAGATATGAGATTAAAAGATAAAGAATCTAACACGAAGTAGGAGTTATCACAGTTGCTTATTGCTGATGGCACTGTGCTTTTGGGAAATTCTGAAGAGAAGTTGCAAAGATTGGTGGACAAGTTTGGTAAGGTATATAAAAAAGGAAATTAAAAGTGAACATAGGATAACAAAAAAAAATAGGTAAAGAAAGATTGGATATGAGACTGGAGGTAGGGAGAATGGAGGAAGTGGAAACAAAGAACGTTATCCATGGAAGCAAAGAGGGGAATGTATGGTATTATAGTTATATAGGTTTGAAACATAGATGGTGAATTTTGCGACAATGAGAAGGCTGGAGGCAGTGGAGATGTCGTGTCTGAGAGCAATGTGTGGTGTGAATATAATGCAGAGAATCTGTACTTTGAGGAGGTGAGGAGGTGCTGGGTTACTAAATATATTATCCAGAGGGATGAGGAAGGGTTGTTAAGGTAGTTCGGATATTTAGAGAGGATAGAAAGAAATAGAATGACTTGGAGAGCGTATATATCTGTAGTAGAAGAAAGGCGGGGGGAAGGGGGTCGGCATAGGAAGGGGATAAAGGAGGTTTTGTGTGCGAGGGGCTTGGACTTCCAGCAAGCATGCATGAGCGTGTTAGATGGGAACGAGTGGAGACAAATGGTTTTTTATGACTTGATGTGCTGTTGGAGTGTGAGCAAAGTAATCATTTATGAAGGGATTCTGGGAAACCGGCAGGCCGAACTTGAGTCCTAAAGAGGGAAGTACAGTGCCTGTGCTCTGACAGAGGGGCGTTGATATGGCAAGACAGTGATGGGATGAATGATGATGAAAGTGTTTCTTCTTTTTCGGGTCACCCTGCCTTGGTGAGAAACGGCCGATGTATTAATAATAAAAAAAAGAAATAATAACATCATTTCATCTCCTTACGCTTTAAAATTCAGTAAAATTAATTATTCAGAAACTGATTTCAATCATTTTAACTTTCATGAAATTGTTTCTCGCTTTACCCTTCCTGTCCTCTCGATAACAAAGACAGATTAATAACAATTAACCCTGTTCGTGTGAATCTTTATTTTTAAGTATGATTCTGTCTGTCTGTCTGTTTCTCTCTCTCTCTCTCTCTCTCTCTCTCTCTCTCTCTCTCTCTCTCTCTCTCTCTCTCTCTCTCTCTCTCTCTCTCTCTCTCTCTCTCTCTCTCTTCCTACAGTGTTAATTTCAGTGAGATTTCCTTGCCTATGATCACCTTTCATCTGGCTGGGGACACACGGGAGCTATCAACAGAAAGAGCAACTTTGGTCAAACTTGGCAACTGAACGGCAACTTAGTAGAACTTAATCACGCGGCTCACTGTCGAGTACGCAATGTTCCTAATGCCTCACTGTCGGTAAGGGAGTGTGTGTGTGTGTGTGTGTGTGTGTGTGTGTACTCCCCTAATTGTGGTTGCAGGGGTCGATTCATAGCTCCTGGCCCCGCCTCTTCACTAGTCGCTACTAGGTCCACTCTCTCCTTGCTCCATGAGCTTTATCATACCTCTTCTCAAAGCATTATATGGTACCTGCCTTCACTACGTCATTTACCAGACTATTCCACTTCCTGACAACCCTATGATTGAAGAAATACTTCTTAACATCCCTTTGACTCATAGGAGTCTTCAACTTCCAATTGTGACCCCTTGTTTCTGTGTCCCATCTCTGGAACATCCTGTCTTTGTCCACCTTGTCAATTCCTCGCAGAATTTTATATGTCGTTATCAGGTCTTCCCTAACCCTCCTGTATTCCAATGTCGTCAGGCCGATTTCCCTTAACCTTTCTTCGTAGGATTTTACTCTTAGCTCCGGGACTAGTCTTGTTGCAAACCTTTGCACTTTCTCTAATTTCTTGACGTGGTTGACTAGGTGTGGGTTCCAAACTGGCGCTGCATACTCCAATATGGGCCTGATGAACACAGTGTACAGAGTATTGAACGATTCCTTACTGAGGTGTCGGAACGCTATTCTAAGGTTACCCAGGCGCCCATATGCTGCAGCAGTTATCTGGTTGAAGTGCGCCTCAGGAGATGTGTTCGGTATTATACTCACCTCCAAGATCCATTTCCTTGAGCGAAGTTTGCAGTCTTTGGCCAGCTAGTCTATACTTTGTCTGCGGGTCTTCTTTGCCCTTGCCAGATCTTCATGATTTGGCATTTGGTGGTTTCAGTTCCAGGAGCCAGTTTCTGGACCAGTCTTGCAGTTTGGCCAGATTCCTTTGTAGCCCTGCCTGATCCTCATGCGATTTAATTCTCCTCATTAACTTCACATCATTTGCAAACAGGGACACATCTGAGTCTATCCCTTCCGTCATGACATTCACATATACCAAAAATCAGCACTGGTCCTAAGACTGACCCCTGTGAAACCCAGCTCGTCACAGGCGCCCACTCCGATACCTCGTCGCGTACTATGACTCGCTGTTGCCTTCTAGTCAGGTATTCTCTGCAGTGTCTTTCCTGTTATGCGTGCCTGATCCACTAACTTTTGCTTGTGAGGAACTGTGACGAAGACGATCTTGCAGTCCAAGAAAATGCAATCTACCCACCTCTCTCTCTCTCTTGTCTTACTTCCGTTACCTTGTCATAGTAGGTTTGTGACAGGATTTCCTTTCCCTGAAACCGTGCTGGTTGTCATTTATAAGTTTGTTCCTTTCTAGGTTTTCTACCACTCTCCTCCTGATAATCTTTTCCATGACTTTGCATACTATACATATCAGTGACACTGGTCTGTAGTTTAATGTCTGGTGTCTGTCTCATTTCTTAAAAATTGGGGCTGCATTTGTCGTCTTCCATACCTCAGGTAGTTGCCCATTTTCAATGCATGTGTTAGAGCTTGTTTTTTAGTGGCACACACAGCATCTTTGCTCCCTCTCTAACGACTCACAGAGAGAGGTTGTTCGGTCCCAACGCCTTTGAGGTAGCAAGTTCACGTAGTATCTTCTTCAGCTCTTCTTCGGTTGCGTTTATTTCATCCAGCACTTGTTGGTGTACCTCCCTATTCTGACTTCCTAGAGTCCTTCCTGTCTCCACTGTAAATACTTCTTTAAATGTTGAGCTCCTAACATACTTCCTCAACCTGATTACCTGGTCCTTGACTGTTGTTTTCTTCCTGATGTGGCTATACAACAGCTTAGGGTCAGACTTGACTTTCGATGATATGTCGTTTTCGTATTGTCGCTGGGCCACCCTCCTTGTCTGCGCATACTCGTTTCTGGCTCTTCGACTAATCTCTTTATTTTCCTGGGTCCTTTGTCTTCTGTACTTTTTCCATTCTCTACACACACTGTGTGTGCTCACCTATTTGTGGTTGCAAGGGTCGAGACTCAGCTCGTGTGTGAGTGTGTGTGTGTATGTGTGTGCATGCGTGCGTATGTGTGTGCGTGTGTTTGTGTGTATCTGCATGTGTGTGTGTACTCAACTAATTGTGCTCACCTAATTGTGGTTGCAGGGGTCAAGACTCAGCTCCTGGCCCCGCCTCTTCACTGATCGCTACTGGGTCCTCTCTCTCCCTGCTCCATGAGCTTTATCATACCTCGTCTTAAAGCTATGTATGTTTCCTGCCTCCACTACATCACTTGCTAGACTATTCCACTTCCTGACTACTCTATGACTGAAGAAATACTTCCTAACATCCCTTTGACTCATCTGAGTCTTCAACTTCCAATTGTGACCCCTTGTTTCTGTGTCCCCTCTCTGGAACATCCTGTCTCTGTCCACCTTGTCTATTCCACGCAGTATTTTGTATGTCGTTATCATGTCTCCCCTAACCCTCCTATCCTCCAGTGTCGTCAGGCCGATTTCCCTTAACCATTCTTCGTAGGACATTTTCCTTAGCTCAGGAACTAACCTTGTTGCAAATCTTTGCACTTTCTCTAATTCAAAAATGCTATAAAACGTTATTTTATTGCATTTTTTGACGATTCAAGGGATTATCAAGGATTTTCTGAAAAACTGTTTTTATTTAGATAAAATATATCTATGAGTAAGCCTCCTCAAAAAAAATCATAAAATTTCGCTTACTTTATTAGCGTGCTTGACCAGGTGTGGGTTCCAAACTGGTGCTGCATACTCCAGTATGGACCTGACGTACACAGTATTCAGTGTTTTGAGCGATTCCTTACTGAGGTATCGGAACGCTATTCTCAGGTTTGTTGATGTGTGCTTCAGGAGACGTGCTCGGTGTTATACTCACCCCATGATCTTTCTCCTTGAGCGAGGTTTGCAGTCTTTGGCCACCTTGCCTATACTCTGTCTGCGGTCTTCTTTGTCCTTCCCCGATCTTCATGACTTTGCATTTGGCGGGGTTAAGTTCGAGAAGCCAGTTGCTGGACCAGGCGTTTACCCTCTCCAGGTCTCTTTGAAGTCCTGCCTGATCCTCATCTGATTTAATTTTCCTCATTAACTTCACACCATCTGCTAACAGATACACTTCTGAGTCTATCCATTCTATCATGTCATTCACATATACCAAAAATAGCACTGGTCCTAGGACTAACCCCTGAGGAACCCCGCTCATCACAGGTGCCCATTGTGATACCTCATAATGTACCATGACTCGTTGTTGCCTCCCTGTCAGGTATTCTCTGATCCATTGCAGTGCCCTTCCTGGTATGCGTGCCTGATCCTCTAGCTTCTGCACTAATCTCTTGTGAGGAACTGTGTCGAAGGCCTTCTTGCAGTCCAAGAAAATGTAATCAACCCACCCCTCTCTCTCCTGTCTTACTTCTGTTACTTTGTCATAAAACTCCAGAAGATACAGGATACATATTGATGCATGAGGTTTTCCAGTACCACATCCATCATCTTGATGGATGTGGTACTGGAAGGATTTGCCTTCCATGAATCCGTGCTGGTTGTCGTTTATAATCTTGTTCCGTTCCAGGTGCTCCACCATTCTCCTCCTGATAATTCTCTCCATGACTTTGCATACTATACACGTCAGTGACACTGGTCTATAGTTTAGTGCCTCTTATCTGTCTCCTTTTTTGAAAATGCGAACTACATTTGCCGTCTTCCATACCTAAGGTAGTTGCCCAGTTTCAAGGGATGTGTTGAAGATTGTGAATAGTGGCACACACAGCATCTCTGCTCCCTCTCTAAGGACCCAAGGGGAGATGTTTTCCTGTCCCATCTCCTTTGATGTATCAAGGTCGCTTAGCAGCTTCTTCACCTCCTCCTCAGTTGTGTGTATGTCATCCAACACTTATTGGTATATTCCTTGTTGGTGTCCCACTCTGTACTGTCTTCCCAGAGTCCTTCCTGTCTCCACTGTAAATACTATCTCGTGTTGAGCTCCTCACATACCTCTTGATCGTTTCTTGTGAGTTCCCCACCTTCTTTCCTCAGTCTGATCACCTGGTCTTTGACTGTTGTCTTCCTCCTAATGTGGCTATACAACAGTTTCGGGTCAGACTTGACTTTCGATGTCTTTTCCGTACTGTCGCACACACACAGTGTGTGTGTGTGTGTGTGTGTGTATGTGTGTGTACTCACCTAATTGTACTCACCTAATTGTGGTTGCAGGGGTCGAAACTCAGCTCCTGGCCCCGCCTCTTCACTGTCCGCTACTGGGTCTCTGCTCTCCCTGCTCCATGAGCTTTATCATACCTCGTCTTAAAACTATGTATGGTTCCTGCCTCCACTATATCTTTCTCTAGACTATTCCACTTCCTGACTACTCTGTGGCTGAAGAAATGCTTCCTAACATCCCTTTGACTCATCTGAGTCTTCAGCTTCCAGTTGTGTCCCCTTGTTTCTGTGTTCCCTCTCTGGAACATCCTGTCACTGTCTACCTTGTCGATTCCCCGCAGTATTTTGTATGTCGTTATCATGTCTCCTCTGACCCTTCTTTCCTCCAGTGTTGTTAGTCCTATTTCCCTCAACCTTTCTTCATAGGACAGACCCCTGAGTTGTGGAACTAGCCTGTCGCAAACCTTTGCACTTTCTCTAGTTTCTTTACGTGCTTGACCAGGTGTGGGTTCCAGACTGGTGCTGCATATTCTAGTATGGGCCTGACGTACACGGTGTACAGTGTCTTGAACGATGTATGTGTATGTGTGTGTGTGTGTGTGTGTGTGTGTGTGTGTGTGTGTGTGTGTGTGTGTGTATGTGTGTGTGTGTGTATGTGTGTGTGTGTGTGTGTGTGTGTGTGTGTGGGTGTGTACTTGGGAAGGCTTGATTGGAACCCTCAGTTCATATCGAGGATACTTCAAATTTTCTCCTGTTAATGTTTTAGCTATTACAATCACCTTTGCTTCTGCCCTATTAATATATTTTTTCCTGGCTGGTTTATTGTTAACTAAAATTCCTGAGGTAATCTTGGATTACTTTGATTAAAGCCACTGCCTGAATAGTATCTATTTAAGCCCGATATTTACAAAGTGCTCTTCCAGCATTCTCTTTTGTTCCTTTCTGCTTCGTTGAGCAATATATTCCAGTGATCTATTCCTATGCAAGAAAAAAACACTTAGCATTGTTTCTCTGCACGTATAACCTCAGTTTCTAGTCACTATATCGAATTATTTAGTCAATGAGATCTCGTTATATACTGTGGTGCCAATGGTGTAACAGCGTTTGTGTTTTCAATCTTTATCTAAAGTGTTCGAGCTTAGTAGCTATTCCGTACATTCTCTCTCTAGCCCATCTTCGTCTGTTGTCAACAAAAAGACACAATACCCTGACTGGAACAATACACAAATGGTCAAATATGCTGGTTATTTGTGTATTAGTCTCCTATATAATTTGGGGACCAAAACTTAAGTGGAAGGGTGAGAGAAAGATCTGTTTTAAAATATTTATCATTATGTCAAAAAATTATATTTTAATTGGCCGAGACTCGAAGCAAAGATTATAAGCAACCTTCAATGAACCAGCTGAACTGTCGACGCCCAGACTACTGCACTACCATAGATGGTGGTGTAGTTTTAGATGGCTTTTTAGGAAGCTGCCTAAAGTATCGGGTTCGAGTCTCTGCCAGTCGCAGTATTATTCTTCGCGTTGAAACCACTTGATTCCACTGCTGCGTTGATGCCCTTATATTTGTTTATGCTTTTCTCATTTTACCTCACAACTCATGACAGATAATCGACGAAAATTTTCTGAGTGTAACTCTCCCAAGTATTTATCATACCCGCTTTTCCCTAAACTTTTTCCCTACACACTCTGTATGTGACCCACTTTCTTTAGATTTCCTTCGCATTTATTCGGAGTTAAGTGATCACTTCAGTTTTCCCAAATATTCGATCAACCCAACGCAGATAATCCCCTAAAATATAATTTATCACTAGCCCTCAGACATTTCCCAAAATCTTTAAATAATACAGGAATGTAAATATCAGATTATCCTCCAAATACTTCTCATCCCGCGCATCATCTTAGAGTTCCTGCACCGGATGCAAATGACTTCAATTTCGCATAATCCCAGAATCCGGGAATTTGGCGTACGTTCTAAGTATGGCGTCGGAATGTCCCTTTCTGAGACCTGCAACTAATTCTCTCTCCTTATCACTTTTTATCTTTGTGCTCCTCCCTTTTCTTTCTCATTTTCTCAGCATTTGCCTCAATGGTTAGTCCACTCATTCTCATATTTCTGATCCTTCCTGCGCGTTTTCTTAGCTAAGATTTGTGGTGATGAGCACCAGCTCTGGGGCTTCCCTTTGAATAATTATTTTTTAAACTCAGGAGTTGCAGTAGCCTTTAATGTGTGTCAACCGATTCATTCCACACACACACACATATAAACACACACACATACACAGTGAAGAGGCGGGGCCAGGAGCTGTGACTCGACCCCTGCAACCACAACTAGGTGAGCGCACACACACACACGAATACACAAACACACACACACGCCAGTGAAGAGGTGGCCAAGAGCTGTGACTCGCCCTCTCGACACACACACACACACACACACACACCAGTGAAAAGGCGGAGCCAGAAGCTGTGACTCGACCCCTGCAACCACAATTAGGTGAGTACACACACACACATGTCCTACGGGGAAAGATTAAGAGAAATCGATCGATTGACACTGGACCACAGGAGGGATAGGGGACACATGATAACGACATATAAAATACTGAGAGGAATTGACAGGGTAGACGGAGACAGGATGGTTTCAGAGATGGGACACAGCAACAAGGGGTCACAATTGGAAACTGAAGACTCTGACGAGTCACAAGGATGTTAGGAAGTATTTGTTCAGTCAGAGAGTTGTCAGGAAGTGAGACATTCTGGAAAATATAGAACCAGGTTCCATACAGAGCCTTAAGAATGGGTATGATTAATCTCACGGAGAAGGGAGAGAGTGGACGTAGTAGCGATCAGTGAAGAGGCGGGGCCAGGAGCTATGACTCGATCCCTGCAACCACAATTAGGTGAGTACACACACACACACACACATACACAAACAGGGGTTACATAGGGACAGGCAGTGGGAGAATGAAAGAGAGAGATCAGTCTTTGTTAATGGGCTCCAGGAAGCTGAAGGGAAAACTAATGAAGCAAGAAGACAAGGGGAGAAAAACGCAATTGAAAACATCATAAAAGCAATAGGAGAAGATGACATGACCCAGCTGGCAAATTTTCTGAGAATAGGAGGGTTTGCAAGAGGAAGAATCCGGCCAGTCAAAGTGATTTTCAAGGCAGAATTGACTCGAAACAGGATCCTGCAGGAGAAAGTAAGACTAAGGGATATATCAGAGTACCGGAGGGTGTATCTCAACCACGACAGAACATGAGAAGAAAGACAGAAACTGAAAGAGAGGGTACAGAGACAAAAGGAGGAAAGAGAGATGGACAGGAGAACCCAGACTCAGGAGGAAGCCCAAATACAATCACCTTCAGATGTCCCCCTAACCTGGACAACCCCAATGCAGCCAAACAATCTAACCCAAAACACACATGCCATACCCAATGCTTCCACCCACCTCATTACAAACTCCACCTTCACACCAACCACCCATAGTTCCTCATCAGGTCTCCCACTTTCCCAACCCCAACGTACCCCCCAGACTACGGTATTAGAAAAGAAGTTGAAGGTTTGGTATACAAATGCACATGGTATAACAAATAAATGTGAGGAGTGGCATGAAAGAATAAAGGAGACATCCCCAGACATAATAGCACTCACAGAAACGAAACTCACCAGGATGATAACAGATGCAATCTTTCCACCCAGATATCAAATACTCAGGAAAGATAGAGGGAGCAGAGGGGGAGGAGGAGTTGCACTGCTGATTAAGAACCGGTGGGGATTTGAGGAAGTGGAAGGAATGGATAAAATGGGCGAAAGGGACTACATAGTAGGAACAATTCAGTCTGAGAGCCATAAGGTGGTAATTGCTGTAATGTACAACCCGCCACAGAACTGCAGAAGCCCAAGAGATGAATACGACGAGAGCAACAGAGCAATGGTAGACACACTAGCCGAGGTGGCCAGAAGAGCCCACATGGTGAGAGCAAAGTTACTAGTTATGGGTGATTTCAATCACAAGGAGATTGACTGGGAAAACCTGGAGCCCCATGGAGGTCCTGAATCATGGAGAGCCAAGATGATGGATGTGGTACTGGAAAACCTCATGCATCAACATGTTAGAGACACTACCAGAGAGAGAGGTGGGGATGATCCAGCAAGACTGAACCTAGTATTCACCTTGAGTAGTTCGGACATCGAGGATATCACGTATGAAAGGCCCCTTGGAGCTAGTGATCATTTGGTTCTTCGTTTTGATTATATAGTTGAGCTACAAGTGGATAGGGGAGCAGGAATACGAAGGGAGAAACGAAACTACAAAAGGGGGAACTACACAGGCATAAGGAACTTCCTACAAGACGTTCAGTGGGAGAGAGAATTGGCAGGAAAACCAGTACAAGAAATGATGGAATATGTGATAACCAAATGCAAAGAGGCAGAGGAGAGGTTTGTCCCCAAGGACAACAGTAGTAACGGGAAGACCAGAACGAGTCCTTGGTTCACCCAAATGTGTAGTGAGGCAAAAACTAAGTGCACTAGAGAATGGAAAAGTACAGAAGACAAAGGACCCAGGAAAATAAAGAGATTTGCCGCAGAGCCAGAAACGAATATGCACAGGTAAGAAGGGAGGCTCAGCTACAGTACGAAAATGATATAGCATCAAAAGTCAAGTCTGATCCAAAGCTGTTGTTCAGCCACATCAGGAGGAAAACAACAGTCAAGGACCAGGTAATCCGGCTGAGGAAGGAAGGTGAGGAGTTCACAAGAAACGACCAAGAGGTATGTGAGGAGCTCAACATGAGATTTAAAGAAGTATTTACAGAGGAGACAGGAAGGACTCCAGGAATTCAGAATAGGGAGGTATACCAACAAGTGCTGGATGAAATACACACAACCAAGGAGGAGGTGAAGAAGCTGCTATATGAACTCAATACCTCAAAAGCAGTTGGACCTGACAACTTTTCTCCGTGGGTCCTTAGAGAGGGAGCAGAGATGTTAAGTGTGCCACTAACAAAAATCTTCAACACTTTAATTGCAACTGGGCAACTACCTGAGGTGTGGAAGATGGCAAATGTAGTTCCAATTTTTAAGAAAGGAGACATACACTGCAATGGATCAGAGAATACCTGACAGGAAGGCAACAGCTAGTCATGGTAAGCGACGAGGTGTCAGAGTGGGCGCGAATGAGGAGCGGGGTCCCACAGCTGTAGGTCATATTGCCGGTGTTGTTTCTGCTATTTTTGAATGATATGACGGAAGGAATAGACTCAGAAGTGTCTTGCAGACGATGTCAAGTTAATTAGGAATATTTAATTTGATGAGGATGAGGCAGGACTACAAAGGGATGTGGACAGGCTGCAAGCCTGGCCCAGCAACTGTCTAGAGTTTAACCCCCACCAAGTGCAAATTCATGAAAATTGGGGAAGACCAAAGAAAACCGCAGACGGAGTACAGTCTAGGGGGCCAAAGACTGCAAACCTCACTCAAGGAAAAGGATCTTGGGGTGAGTATGATACCGAGCACATCTCCTGAAGCGCACATCAACAAAATAACTGCTGCAGCATTTGGCCAATTAGTAAATCTAAGATTAGCGTTCCGACAAATCATTAAGGAATCGTTCAGGACTCTGTACACCTTGTACGTCAGGCCCATACTGGAGTATGCAGCACCAGTCTGGAAACCACATATGGTCAAGCACGTCAAGAACTTACAGAATGTGCAAAGGTTTGCAACGAGACTAGTCTCGGAGCTAAGGGGCATGTCCTACGAGGTTAAGGGAAATCGACCAGGTGACACTGGAGGACAGAAGAGGGAGGATATGATAGCGACATGTTAAATACTGAGAGAAATTAAGAAGGTGGACGGAGACAGGGTGTTTCACAGGTGGGACACAGCAACAAGGGGTCACAGTTGGAAGATGATGACTCAGATGAGTCACAGGGATGTTAGGAAGTATTTCTTCAGTCATAGAGTTGTCAGGTAGTGGAATAGTCTGGAGAGTGGTGTAGTGGAGGCAGGATCCATACATAGCTTTAAGAATACGTACAATAAGGCTCCGGGAGCGGGTAGAAAGTGGACCTAGTGGTAACCAGTGAAGAAGGGCCAGGAGCTATAAATCGACCCCTGCAACTACAATTAGGTGAGTACAATTAGGTGAGTACACGCACACATCCCCCCCCAAGCACACACACACACACACACACACACACACACACACCGTGTACGTCAGGCCCATACTAGAATATGCAGCACCAGTCTGGAACCCACACCTGGTCAAGCACGTAAAGAAACTAGAGAAAGTGCAAAGGTTTGCGACAAGGTTAGTTCCACAACTCAGGGGTCTGTCTTATGAAGAAAGATTGAGGGAAATAGGACTAACAACACTGGAGGAAAGAATGGTCAGAGGAGACATGATAACGACATACAAAATACTGCGGGGAATTGACAAGGTAGACAGTGACAGGATGTTTCAGAGAGGGAACACAGAAACAAGGGGACACAACTGGAAGCTGAAGAATCAGATGAGTCAAAGGGATGTCATGAAGCATTTCTTCAGCCACAGAGTAGTCAGGAAGTGGAATAGTCTAGAGAAAGATATAGTGGAGGCAGGAACCATACATTGTTTTAAGACAAGGTATGATAAAGCTCATGGAGCAGGGAGAGCAGAGACCCAGTAGCAGACAGCGAAGAGGCGGGGCCAGGAGCTGAGTCTCGACCCCTGCAACCACAATTAGGTGAGGATTAGGTGAGTACACACACACGTCCCGATGGCATGGTGGCTAGCGCTCTTGCTTCACGCACGGAGGGCCCGGGTTCAATTCCCGGCGGGGCCGAAACATTTCGAAGTGTTTCGTTACACACACATACATACAACAGGCCTAGTGTCTAATCGACATGTGCCTAGGACAAAATGGTAACTAACTAACTAACACAAATACATTGCAAGTCCAGTAGATAAAAAATGACTTGTTTAAACTGGGTTATCATTACTTTCTACTTAGACGGGATGCTGTGAGCAGTTCCTCAACATTTTATAACATTTTTTTCAAGTTATCCAATCATGTTACAGTGGAATTACAAGACATCTCTTTTGGTCAACATTAAATTAACTTAAGTGAAAGTATCCAGCAGGGTGGCCCCTTGACCCTCTCTTTTTCTCCCTAGTTATTAAGGAAGTTATATTTACTGCCCATTGAGTTCCAACATCTGTTTCAGGGACGATAACCTAAGAACCTCTCAATAAAAATCCTCGGGAAAATTAAAGACTTTGGAGGACGATCTACGACTCTTACAGTACACCTAAAAAAAATGTAAAGTAGATTCCTTCACCAAACATTAACCATATCATGGTTGCCTTGCCATGAACACAAACAATTAATCTAGCGAATAGTATTCTGTACTACAGACCAGATTCTAGGTAAAAAGTTCTCTGACCTCTAGAAAATAAAAGGAAAAATCTGGTACACTGATGTAAATCATACCTTGTAGCGACTCACTACATGCACCTCCATTCTGATGCTAACATACTTTTTGTGATACTCCACAGCCATCAACAATCCCAAATTATTGGAATATGAAACGCATGTTAGATAAAGTCCTAAACGTTTCCCTTGATAACACTGCATGTAAGCCTCAATGCCAGTCATAGTAGGTGAACTGAGACCATATACTGTACTTTCTCCTAAATGGCCTTGCAAGCTTCTTATCCTCCTCTACGGCATCTTCTGATGTAATGAAAAAGCTTTTACACAACCATTTAGGTAATTTAGGAAGACTGAATGACCCACAGTTTCACTAGAGACACTACTGGTCTCTGGACTCTCACGACTCCAGCACCAAAGCCAGTTGCTCTCCTGGCCTACACACAACACATCTGGGAGAACCGATTACTGAGAAGACGTAAAAAAGATATTCTTAAGACTGCATCGTCTGACAATGAAATTGTCTGACTCACAGCCAGGAGTGCACGTCACTTTAAATTATAAATATTAACAGCTCTTATTTCGGCACTGGAGACAGTTTGGCAAATCCTCCGTATTGCAGAGACTATATATTTTCATCAGTATGGTCTGCGTATCTAAATTGTGCTAGTTCTAAAGGTTAACAGGTAAGGCATAAAGTCAACAACATCATGTAATAATATTGGTAGAATTACCGACAATATGTTAAGTAAAAGGACACAAATGCAACTAATGTGACATTTTATTGTGGCAACGTTTCGCTCTCCAGGAGCTTTCTCAAGCTGTAACGGCTTGAGAAAGCTCCTGGAGAGCGAAACGTTGCCACAATAAAATGTCACATTAGTTGCATTTGTGTCCTTTTACTCAACAACATCATCAACTTCATCAGCTGCGTCCGAGAGCACGGCTGAGAAATAACCAAATACATACCTAGGCGCCTGCAGTTCAGTACTTCTGCAAACTTCTCTGAGTGGCTCACAATCTATCCATTGAAGAATACGTGACTAATAGAGTGGGACTGCATATCTACTGTGTTAGGCACTTGTTTCTAATTTAGTTTTGATCAAAGCAGGCGATTCAGCTGAAGGTAAACGCAGCCATTATTGAAATATGGGCCATCAGTATCTCTCTGTCTAAGAAGACCTGGAGACCCTTGTACTCTGGGGCAATCGTTGAAGACGCTTCTTCAATGAACTGGGCTCCAGGTTCATGGACACTGCCAGAGACCAAGGTGCTGCCGCATTCTTGTTGCGGCCTCTCAGCGTTAACATCTAGCGGAAGAATGCACGTTGCATTCTTGATTACTTTCTGGCTTCTGTGGTGCTAGAGAAGATTCATAAATTGATAAAATGTAGGGATCTAATTCAGTAAATAGAATGCCATCCTACTGCAAGCTAGTCCTTATCCTGACACAACAGTGCTCTTTTGATTGTACCAATCTGGTGTCTAAGATATGTTCAAACGAGTATGTATCGAAATTGGCATATTTACCATGGGTCAGTGTATAAAAGTATACCCGGGTTCGATTCCCGACTAGTCACTGGGAATCGGTGGGAATCCTACCTACACATACAAGTGTCCAACATATGTATAAAATTCAGAGCAAATTCTTCCTTTGAAAATATAACGCACTCAGTTTTTTGTGAAATATATTTTTACCGTCATGATTATGAAAAAAATATTCTGCATTATAAAATTGTCAAGTTTATAGATACAAAAATTAAAGTTTGAAATATTTTTTGGAAGGTAGCATTTTGGAGTCTCATTCGTGGAGTGGGCCATTGAGCCTACTACTGTGCTCCTATATTCTTAAGGTTTATTTTGAACTTATAACTTTCAAGCCTAATTCTTTCTTACTGATTTAATATAATTTTTATCTCCTTTAGAGGGTTGACTTATTTGTAATTTGCTGTCTTATTGGAAAAGTTTTACTGTTATTTGTTATTGAAATTGTTGAGCAATAGGCCTCCTAGTGTTCTTTCCATATATACTTTGATAAATTTCCCCAGCTTGTCTGTTGTATTAATTATATTTCTTCTTTACTGAAATTACATAAAACTAAGTTTCGATTAAAGATTCTAAACAAAATTGAATGAGCAGGTACTTCCGAAGTCTGTGTTACGAAACAGACTCACTGAAATGGCTGATGCCTCATTTGATGATTTCCAAAAGCTTGTCCTCACAAAAAAAATAGAGAGATTTGGAATGCTGAGAAAGGTTACAAAACAACAAGTCCAGTTTTAAAAAAGCTATTTCTGAAACATGAAATAACCTTTTGATTTAATATATTCTAGGTATCCTTCGCACTTTTTTGTGTAAGGGTAAGCACTGACAACTAGCCTAAGTTATCATTTTTAATTGCTAATAGTAAATGGACAAGTCATGCAAATATTTTTGTTATTAACTTGTCTACTGAACAGTTTGATGAAAACACTAAATGTTCATTAGGTTTTTGGACTGAGTTTCCCATCTAATGATATTACTAACCATGTTGAGATAACCAATGCATTCTGTAATTTAGAGAAAATGTTCTATATCTCAGAAGAAGAGATTAACATTTGTAATTGTATGTCTCTGGTTAATTACCCTTTAAGATTCACTAAAGCTTTCACGGAATTGAAGAAAGACAAAAATTTGCAAGTTTCAATGACTGATAAAACTGACTTAATTGTCATTTTAAACAAGTATGATTAAAATGGTAAAATGGGAGGTTTACTAAGCGACTCACATACTTATTTACTGTTATTTACATACTTATTTACTGTTATTTACATACTTATTTACTGTTGAAAGGAAACGATATACATAATTTAATCAAGCAGTTTTTTTTTCCTGAAATGCATCTCTTCTTTATTTATATGGTTTAATTAAAACACAAAAGTTGGCAATCCAGGTTCTGCTACTTATATTTTTATGTAAATGTTTAGTGAAATATTAACCCCAATTGAGGGCACCGAGTCTTCTTCTTAAATCTTGCATTTTGGATTGTAAATTTGTGCTCAAGGAAAAAAAACCTGAGGTGATACCTGACTCAGTGAGGCAACACACCTCACAAAGTGACGTGATACCTGACTCAATGAGGCAACACACCTCACAAAGTGAGGTGATACCTGACTCAGTGAGGCAACACACCTCACAAAATGAGGTAATACCTGACTCAGTGAGGCAACACACCTCACAAAGTGAGGTGATACTGATGACACACGGGTGACCAATGAGGCAACACACCTCACAAAGTGAGGTGATACCTGACTCAATGAGGCAACACACCTCACAAAGTGAGGTGATACCTGACTCAGTGAGGCAACACACCTCACAAAGTGAGGTGATACCTGACTCAGTGAGGCAACACACCTCACAAAGTGAGGTGATACATCAAAATACATTGCAGAAGGTCTACTGGTAATTAATTTTAATAATAAATTTTAGTAAAGCTTTATCCTGTAGGAGGTCGACTGGTCCACAACTTCAATTAAACTTCTATTAAAACGGTAAATTGCAAATAAGTAAAACACATAAATATAATTAAATTATATCCTACCAATACGAAGGAAAAAGTGCACAGATAATTCAAGTTAAACGTTGGAGGCCATTAGATAAAAAACAAATAAATAGACGGATCACTGTGGTGGGTTCACTGACCCACTTCACCAATGTGACTCCAAAATCCCACCACCCACACATACATTTCCTAAGCATATTTATAAAATTCAAGGCAAATCGTTCGTTAGACAAAAATCACACTATGTATTTGTGAAAAATATTTTTACCTTTAAGATTATGAACAATATTTTGAGCAATAAAATTTTCAAGTTCATAGATACCAGAACTCAGTTTGAAATATGTTGTCTATTGTGCTTATTTTTGTCTCTTATTAAGCATGATTCACAACATATTGATTGAGAAGTTTTGCCTATCCCGAATATGAATAAAACGGATTTGATTCGATTAGCTGCCCCACTAATTAAAGGAGATTCTGACTTAATCCTTTTACGAAAACTGCTTTATCTGCATCCACCAAAACTGATCCATCCTCATTTACAATTTTTAAATCCACCTCCGCTGATGAACTCCATAAATCCGAACTTCAAATTCTAAACTTGGTAAACTTTTCTGATTTTTATTTTATGTGGAGTATCTGGCACGTGTGTCTGGCACGTCTGTCTGGCACGTGTGTCTGGCACGTGTGTCTGGCACGTGTGTCTGGCACGTGTGTCTGGCACGTGTGTCTGGCACGTCTGTCTGGCACGTGTGTCTGGCACGTGTGTCTGGCAGCAGTACTTGATTCTATGAGGATAAAGCCACCCATTTTTTTAAGAAAGTTTAAATGTAAGTGTAAGTGAAAATGGAGGTGCTGAGTCTTCTTTGTAAAATATAGAATTTACCTGCACACATATTAATGGTATGAAAGTTTACTTCATACTAAAGAAATTTACATGATCCTTTCTTTATTTATGAAGAGGTTGAAGCCTTTTCAGACAGATTTTCTCTTTCACTTCCAGCGAATAATTTTTTGGAGATACTTTTCTAAACTTTTACACCTCGAGTTTTTGCCAAATCCTTATTTCCATTTCCCCGTTAACGTCACTTAGCTCATTTTGACCATACTGCAATGCACTCCTGGCAGAAGTAATCAACAGAAAGGGATGGCCTTCCGGGCGATTCCATTAACAAATGAGAATATGCCTATATCTCTCCCACTTGTTTTATATAATGTAATATCTTCCTTTCACACTCGAATGATTAAAGAGCCATTCAAACGACGCGACCATAGGAGGGGTGAACACTTTTCTCAAGTTTACACTGCTAACATATTCAACTTTTCCTGATCCTTTATATATTGATTTAGGTTTCAAATGCAGTACGCATAGTGTCGAGCTCCTCTTATAAAGAATCAATCTTTCTTTCGGATCGGCTTGTCTGATTACCACTTTGTTTATTAATCTCTGTATTAATTGGTGTATACAATGCTGGATCAGATTTACTTCTCAATGTATTTATTTATTTATGCTGAACGCAAACAAAATACTGACTGATCACGAAAATTAACAGCTTCTAGAAGGTTTCTGCACATAAGAATGTAATTTATCCACGATTCTGGTTTTTCGAGGATTTTCGGCACGAATTCCATCTGTTTTTAAAACCTGTTCATAGTTTATTATTTTCTTAAAAATGTACAAATTGTAATAGTTGCTGGGTTCAAACCCCAACATGTCAGCTCATTATGGACCAAAGGACATTGGCAGGCGCTCATAACGCTTCTGCTTTGCCTTTCAGAGAATTTACCCTATTTGTTGCAAGTCTTGCAAAATTGCAGATTCTGACAATGCATCGGGATGCAAAAATCTTCATCAAATTTCCATTATAATATATATATATATATATATATATATATATATATATATATATATATATATATATATATATATTCACAAACACTGATTTCTGGCCGACGGAGACTCGAACCTACGAACCTTGTGACAAGGTACGCAGTGCTTTACCGACCGTACCACACTGGACCAATACCTTGGCGTCCAGCTCACGCTAGACGTTGATCCAAGGCAGCCAGCTTTCATGCAGGTGGCTTACAGCTTTTCATCTCATCCCCTACTGGGTCACTCTCCCTTCGCCATGAACCTTATCATTCCTCTTCTTGAAGCTTTGAATGGATCCTGCCTCCACTACATCACTTCCCAGACTATTCCGCTTCTTGACAACTCTGTGACTGAAGAAATACTTCCTAACATCCCTGTGATTCATCTGAATTTCAACTTCCAACTGTGACCCATTGTTGCTATGTCTCATCTCTGGAACATCCTGTTTTTGTCCACCTTGTCAATTCCTCTCAGTATTTTATATGTCGTTATCATTTCCTCCCTATCTCTCCTGTCCTCCAGTGTCGTCATGTCGATTTCCCTTAACCTCTCCTCGTAGGACATACCCCTTATATCCGGGGCTAGTCTTGATGCAAACATTTGCACTTTCTCTAGTTTCCTTACATGCTTGGCTAGGTGTGGGTTCCCAACTGGTGCTGCATACTCCAATATGGTCCTAACTATACAGTGTACAGGGTTCTGAATGATTCCTTATTAAGATGTCGGAATGCTGTTCTTAGTTTTGCTAGGCGCCCGTATGCTGCAGGAATTATTTGATTTATGTGCGCCTCAGATGTGCCCGTTGTTATACTCACCCCAAAATCCTTTTCCTTGAGTGAGGTTTGTAGTCTCTTGCCCCTAGACTGTACTTCGTCTGTGGTCTTCTTTTCCCTTCCCCAATCTTCATGACTTTGCACTTAGTGGGGTTGAACTACAGGAGTCATTTGCTGGACTAGGCCTGCAGCCTTTCCAGATCCCTTTGTAGTTCTGCCTGGTCCTCGTCAGATTAAATTCTTCTCATCAACTTCACATCATCTGCAAACAGGGACACTTCGGAGTCTATTCCTTCCGCCATCTCGTTCACAAATACCAGAAACAGCACCGGTCCTAGGACTGACCCCTGTGGCACCCCGCTCGTTACAGGCGCCCACTCTGACACCTCGCCACGTACCATGACTCGTTGTTGTCTTCCTGACAGGTATTCCCTGATCCATTGTAGTGCCTTCCCTGTTATTCCTGCCTGGTTCTCCAGCTTTTGCACTAATCTCTTGTGTGGAACTGTGTCGAACGCCTTTTTACAGTCCAAGAAAATGCATTCTACCCACCCCTCTCTCTCTTGTTTTACTGCTGTCACCCTGTCATAGAACTCCAGTAGGTTTGTGACGCAGGATTTTCCATCCCTGAAACCGTGCTGGCTGTTGTTGATAAGCTCATTCCTTTCTAGGTGCTCCACCACTCTTTTCCTGATAATCTTCTCCATGATCTTGCATACTCTACATGTCAGTGACACTGGTCTGTAGTTTAATGCTTCGTGTCTGTCTCCTTTTTTAAAAATTGGGACTACATTTGCTGTCTTCCATACCTCAGGTAGTCGCCCTGTTTCAATAGATGTGTTGAAGATTGTTGTTAGTGGTACACATAGCGCCTCTGCTCCCTCTCTCAGGACCCATGAGGAGATGTTATCCGGCCCCATCGCCTTTGAGGTATCTAGCTTGCTTAGCAGCCTCTTCACTTCTTCCTCGGTTGTATGTTTTGTCTAATACTTGGTGGTGTACCCCACCTCTCTGTCTTTCTGGAGTCCCTTCTGTCTCCTCTGTAAACACTTCTTTGAATGTTATGTTGAGCTCCTCACATTCTTCGCGGTCGTTTCTTGTGACCTCCCCTCCGTCCTTCCTCAGCCTGATTACTGGGTCTTTGACTGTTGTTTTCCTCCTGATGTGGCTGTACAACAGCTTTGTGTGTGTGTGTGTGTGTGTGTGTGTGTGTGTTACTTTGCATTTATGATTCGCGTGTATGTAATCTTGCGCTGTTAGAGGCAAAAGTATAGTTGCCAGGTCTACTCATCGTTCAGCCCTTCCAAGTTGCGTTTGATGGATCCTCTTCATCATCTGAGATTCTGCTTTCCTCTCGTACAGTCTAAATATATTCTGCTGAATGCTTCTGTGTCGATGCTCTTGAGTTTCTCTGGATCTTCAGTGTGTGCTGCCTGAACTACATTTACAATGCTGTGTGCAGGGCACGCCTGGCTACCAGCTTATGCTACAATCCCTGTGTCGACGAAGGCAAGATTCCCATGCATGCCGAATAATACACAAATAACCCGCACACAGGAGAAAGAAGCTTCTGACGAAGTTTCTGTTTCACGTGGACCGAAACGTCGTCATAGGTTTCTTCCTATTGGCGGGTTATTTGTGTATTGTTCTGATCACGGTATTGTGCCTATTTTTTCATGTCGAAGAACGGCATTCGTTCCCTTTCCTATCTAGATGTTGGTTACCCTCTTTGATTTTGGACTGAATATTTCTATAACAAGAGAAGTCGTTGTCTCCCACAGTACGGTTCCACAGTACTTGTGGACATGTTCTTGGAGAATGTAGAAGCTGGACAGGTACACCTGAGTGCCTTGCTCCGGTAATGTCTTGCTTTCTAAAGGTCTTTTTTGATTGTTCGCAGAGTGATAGTGGGGAACAGTTGTGCAGGAAATCAGAGTAACAAGAGTTAATCTGGTATGTGTGGAGACTATTTAATAACGAGAAACGAAAATAAATTTTAGACTTTTGGTGAAGGTTGTCATTTATCTTAAAGGTTGACGACCTAAAGACCACAGCAGCTACACCCTATAGCCCTACGCCCTTTACAGAGGTCCTTCTTATGTCCCACGTAACTGAATCAGGGCAGGTGTGACAGGGGTGTTAACCCCTAACACAATGCGATCCACTATATCAGGTATATGACACCTGTTGAAATCACGAACTTACCTGGTGTGGGTGTTTAACCCGCCCATCACGGCAACGATGAAAGGTTATGTCTCCAACACACATAACCCTATCCAGTGTTCGTATAGCTGGAGCCATGGCACTACCATGTTGTCTGGATGCCAGTATGCCATGGCTTGGTTGAAGATATGACTGTTGTACCCCAATTAATAAAGAGGACGTCTATACTTCTGCTCGTCGCTTTAGTAATGTTGAACGGCGTTTCAGAATACTGTGGACAATTCGTCGTACACACCAGCATTCTAGTTCACTGCACACTTCACTCGTAGACTTGTTTCAACGTTACTCGACTTTGCCATCACTTGTTCACAAGTTCAACATGTGAACGTTAAATATGTCTGCGGTTAATGTACCACAGTAGGAAGAATTATTGGTGATGCTGCATTTGGCAGAGTTACGTAATTTGCGTTTTAACGCAGTATATCTGCCTCAGTTCTCCCTTGATATTGTCAAAGCACAAATGAGAGTTAATGCCAAGGAGATTTTTAATTGAGTTACGACCTCGGACTTATGTTTCATCGCAGGGTGGACTCGTCCAGTACCCTGCAACTCTTTCTGCTACTGACAAGCAACTAACGAGCAACAACGCGCAACTATCATATTTGTGTTTCATATAGTGGGCATGAAAAATATTTGCTGGCCTAGCACCTAGAAAATTAGCTGCCAGCTTTACCTACGATCTTAAGTCAAAGAACAAATACTTCCTCTACTCAGAAGTGTTCTTAACTTAATTTATCCGGCTAACTATTTCATAAAGCTAAAGGATTATTGATATCTTATTTAGAATGTCTTAGAATAGAAGTTTCCATGAGGAAACACTTAAGTGAGTTGCTTCGTGAATCTTTAACGGCAGACGGGTTATCTCCTTGTGACTACATGAAATATAGTATGCGACTTCTCCACTCCATTGCACTGTGGTAAACCTGGAGGAGTCAAGATCTTCTCGCTTCCTCTTGTTGGAGTTAATTTCTCCACAGCATGGATACAAGATATAAAAAAACTAGCAGCCTCCCAGCATACAAGAGGGAGCTGGATACGCACCTAAAGTCAGTATCTGACCAGCCAGGCAGTCAGGTACTCATCCACCGCGAAGTCTGGTCATGGTCCGGACCACGAAGGCGTTTACCCCCGAAACCTACTCCAGATATACTCCAGGAAGGCAGGTAACAATGGAGCAGTGTTGCAAGGAAATTGTTGAATAGAAGAGCAATATAGCAGAGAAGCAATGTAAACAGAGGCGAAAACAGTCTAACAAAGAAACAACATAAATGAGAAACAGTCTGACAAAGAAACAATGTAATGGTGAAGCAGTCTGACAAAGAAACAATGTAATGGTGAAGCAGTCTGACTAAGAAACAATGTAATGAAGAAATATTCTGACATATTAGCAATGTAATGAATATTGTTACGAAGTTAACGTGGAGGATAGGGGGATTAAATACCTGTCTACGGGTAAATATAAAGTTATTTAAAAATAAGCCACCCTAAGCCCACTCATACTTCGTAAATTCCAATACAAAATGTTAAACAGGTGGTCAATACTTTGGGTTTTATTATCAGGAAGGACAGATAAAGTCACCTTTAGAAATATATACATATATTCTACATAAATATATACAACACAAAACCTGCCTTCAACACATATCACATATTACAAAATAACACACTAGTACACTGCTACTAGTTAATTTAAAATTAGGCCATATGGAAATTACACATACAACAGCGGGTGTCCATACCCTCCCCTTCGTCTGTCGGGTTCCAGCCTGCAGGTAAAATCTATAACTTCTGTACTCTCCAAGACTCACACAAGCCCCACATAAATAACAGGGCCATGTTCATACCAGAGCCCGCTTAAGAGAACAACAAAATAAGAAAAACAACCCACGGTCTAAGTATTACAACAAGACACGTCTCACTCAGTTGTTCATCTAATACGTGTCAAACTGGCCGTGCCGAATACGTATCCACTGAAAACACTGACATAATGGAGCACTTATTCCTTGCAATATAAACTCCTTATTTTATATACAATTTATATAACAATGCAGTAGGCTGCATAACACCCCCCACCACAGGTCTCCCTCAGCTAGTTCTATCCAATTGGATGCAACTAGTCCAACGAAAAAAAAGGAAAGTTACTCTAAGCTCTGGGTAAACAGGGACAAACATCAACAAAAACAAGAAAATTGCATTAGTACAACAAGCACTCATCCCTATATAATTTCCTTGGTGCACTCTTCTTGTATATATAAAAGCACAACTCAAATTTATAAACACAAAATATCCAATATCACTACAATAAATAGTGCTAATACACAGACGTGTGAAACTCGTTTAATGTAAAAGTGATCAAGATTTATGTCAAATGTGTCCCCAGTTATGCTTTATATATGTACTCTTACAGAAACCTAAAACTAGGAAAATTCACCGTCACAACATTATTTTGGCCAAACATCAGCCTTGATGCATTGTACCTACACATATTATGAAGTTAAGGAGGACAGAGGGGGTTAAAATACTTATCTAGGGATAAGTAAATATAAAGTTATATACAAAAAACACCCTAGGCCGAAGGGATTCTCAATTTTTCCTCCATCATTAACCCCCTCGGCTTGATGTATTCCTCCATTTACCCCCTTACTTCCATACAAAAAAAATTATCGCCGTCATAAAGGGACAGAAAAACAAGGTCAGAAAAATTTAATTGAATTATTATTCAATGATCAGGTGCTTCAAATATTTACCCTTTGCCATATAATTTTTTACCCCCAAGGGGTAAATTTACCCCTGGTTGAGAATCACTGCCCTAGGGCATCTCGTACCACATGACACGTCTCATTTCTCACTTAGTTGTAGATAAAAATGTGTCCAGCTGGTCGTGTCTAATACTTTCCACTCAAAACACTGGTGTTATTTGTACATTCATGGAGCATTTTTTTCCATACAATGTAAACTCCTTATTTTATATACAATTTATACAACTATGTAGTATCCTGTATAACTCAGAAGCAGTCTGACAAAAAAAAAATGTAACATTGAAACATTCTGACAAAGTAGCAATGTAAATGGTGAAAGTCTGACAAAGAAATGAAGAAGAGAAATAATCTGTCATGGAAATAGTGTAACAAAAGCTCAGTGTAACAGAAGTAGATTGGCAGGAAAGAAGTGTTTATGGAGGAAGTCTGGCAGTGTAGCAGGGGTTAGTTTGACAGGAAAACAACGTGTGTGATAGATAAGAACTAGTGTGAAAGTAGAGGAGAGCCGTGTGGCAGGGTAAAAAGTAGAGAGCCGTGTGACAGGGTAAAACGTAGAGGAGAGCCGTGTGACAGGGTAAAACGTAGAGGAGAGCCGTGTGGCAGGGTAAAAAGTAGAGAAAAACCGTGTGACAGGGTAAAAAGTAAAGGAGAACCGTGTGGCAGGGTAAAAAGTAGAGGGGAACCGTGTGGCAGGGTAAAAAGTAAAGGAGAACCGTGTGGCACCGTAAAAAGTAGAGGAGAGCCGTGTGGCAGGGTAAAAAGTAGAGGAGAGCAGTGTGGCAGGGTAAAAGTAGAAGAGAACCGTATGGCAGGGTAAAAAGTAGAAGAGAGCCGTGTGGCAGGGTAAAAAGTAGAGGAGAACCGTGTAACAGGGTAAAAAGTAAAGGAGAACCGTGTGGCAGAGTAAAAAGTAGAGGAGAGCCGTGTGGCAGGGTGAAAAGTAGAGGAGAGCAGTGTGGCAGGGTAAAAAGTAAAGGAGAACTGTGAGGCAGGGTAAAAAGTAGAGAAAAGCCGTGTGGCAGGGTAAAAAGTAGAGAAGAACCGTGTGGCAGGGTAAAACGTAAAGGAGAACCGTGTGGCAGAGTAAAAAGTAGAAGAGAACCGTGTGGCAGGGTAAAACGTAAAGAAGAACCGTGTGGCAGGTAAAAAGTAGAGGAGAGCCGTGTGGCAGGGTAAAAAGTAGAGGAGAACCGTGTGGCAGGGTAAAAAGTAGAGGTGAACCGTGTGGCAGGGTAAAAAGTAGAGGAGAACCGTGTGGCAGGGTAAAACGTAAAGGAGAACCGTGTGGCAGGGTAAAAAGTAGAGGAGAGCCGTGTGACAGGGTAAAAAGTAGAGGAGAACCGTGTGGCAGGGTAAAAAGTAGAGGAGAGCCGAGTGGCATTCTAAAAAGTAGAGGAGAGCTGTGTGGCAGGGTAAAAAGTAGAGGAGAGCCGTGTGGCAGGGTAAAAAGTAGAGGAGAACCGTGTGGCAAGGTGAAAAGTAGAGGAGAGCAGTGTGGTAGGGTGAAAAGTAAAGGAGAACCGTGTGGCAGGGTAAAAAGTAGAGGAGAGCCGAGTGGCAGGGTAAAAAGTAGAGGAGAACCGTGTGGCAAGGTAAAACGTAAAGGAGAACCGTGTGGCAGGGTAAAAAGTAGAGGAGAGCCGTGTGGCAGGGTAAAAAATAGAGGAGAGCCGAGTGGCAGGGTAAAAAGTAGAGGAGAACCGTGTGGCAGGGTAAAACGTAAAAGAGAACCGTGTGGCAGGGTAAAAAGTAGAGGAGAGCCGTGTGGCAGGGTAAAAAATAGAGGAGAGCCGAGTGGCAGGGTAAAAAGTAGAGAAAAACCGTGTGGCAGGGTAAAACGTAAAGGAGAACCGTGTGGCAGGGTAAAAAGTAGAGGAGAGCCGTGTGGCAGGGTAAAAAGTAGAGGAGAGCTGTGTGGCTGGGTAAAAAGTAGAGAAGAGCCGTGTGGCAGGGTAAAAAGTGTGGTAGAAGATCAGTTTGTCCCTGCTATTACCCCCAAGCCACTCGCCTGTGCTAGTATTCACTTCTAAAATCTTGTAGATAAAGAAGGTTGTAGAAGTGAATACTAGCGTAGGGGTGCCCCGACTCTTCACTAGACGAAATTGGGTTCACTTTAGTGGCTTCGAGAGCCTTATCGTACCTCTCCGTAAAACTATTTATGGATCTTGCCTCTACTACTTCACTGTCCAGATCGTTCCACTTCCTGACTCCACTAAGACTCAAGAAATATTTCCTAACAGCTTACAGCTGTACTCTTGTGCTCCTGATTCTCACGAACAATCGGTCCCCGTCCACCCTATCAATTCATCTCTGTGCTCTGTATGTTGTTATCACGTCACCCCTTCTCTTAGTCCTTTCCTGTGTGTGTGTGTGTGTGTTTACCTGGAGTTTACCTGGAGAGAGTTCCAGGGGTCAACGCCCCTCCGGCCCGGTCTGTGACCAGGCGTGTGTGTACTCTCTGAATTGTACTCATCTAATTGGGGTTGCAGGTGTCGATTAATAGCTCCTGGCCCCGCATCTTCACTGGTTGCTACCAGGTTCACTCTCCCCATCCTCCGAGAGCTTTATCATACGTCTTCTTAAAGCTATGTATGGATCCTGCCTCCACTACATCACTCTCCAGACTGTTCCACTTCCTGACAACTCTATGACTGAAGAAGTGCTTCCTAACATCCCTGTGACCGGTCTCTCCTTGTGATCTGTTCACTCAATAACAATTGATAAGTTTTTGGTTTACTAACCATAGTTTTTATAGTTTGTTATAATATGAATCTCTGTTAGCACTTTAAACCCCGCGTTCATGTCAGTGAAGACAAATAAAAATGGATTTGTCATTGCTGCTTAACAGATGATGATTCTTATAACATTTGAGATGGAATTTTTTGCTGATTTTATTATCATTACCTTAATTATATGCATTACCGACGCGTTGATTAATTAGATATTTGTGTAACACATTGCCGATTCCCAAGTGTTGCCCACACGTCTTACGTAATTATCTTCGTATCTATGAGAGAACTACCTAGTAGTCCTTCCCAGCACTGCGCTGGAGTGCTGATGTCTTCATAATTTTCTACCAGATGTGGTGATCGGTTATGTGGAGACCTAATATGTGGAAACCTACTATGTGGAGACCTACTATGTGGAGACCTACTATGTGGAGACCTACTATGTGGAGATTGGTTATGTGGAGACTGGCTATGTGGGGACATGTTACACGGGGAGTAGATGTGCGGGGATTGGTTCTGTTGGAACTGGTTGTGAAGGTGAAAGGACAGAGGACTATTGCACAAGGTTGAGAGACTAACATAATCTCCAGGCTGAGGGACAGATTACCTCAAACTTCCTCTTCACATCTTCAACCGTTTTTCTCTGTAATGTATTAATAAAGCAAATCATTGGTGAAGTGTTTCCACATTAAAGATGCCTAAGTGTTGCACAAGTGTTATATTCGTCTACTTGTACAGTGCTAGTCACGGCATTATGCCGGGTGAGCGCCTCGGCATAATGCCGTGACGAAAATAAAAGGCCTACCATACAGGGGGGGTCTTCTTTTGTCAGTGCATTATGCCGGGTAGCAGCCGTTAGCATGACGTCACGGGCTGCCGCCACACTCCACAGTGACTCCTCAGAGCTCACGTGGCTGCCGTGGTGAGAGGAAGTGTTGCACTTTTGTCTCTCATCCGCTCCATCTTTTGTCCGGTGTTCCCTTTGGTTTTGGGGCTATACATGTTTAATTATGGGTAAAAGGAAGTCTTTAACACCTAAAACTATAGCTTAAATCATAGGGCTTCACAAAGCTGGGCATCAGACGAAAGAAATAGTGGAGCATGTTGGTGTGTGTAACATTCAGTGAGGAACTGGGTGCAGCGTTTCAAGGCTGGTGGCGGTGTCGATTTACCGTCTGCCAAACCTCGGCCTGGCCCCTCGAAGAAGACATCTATTCGTACCTTAACTGTGTTAAAGAAGCAGTTAGAGAGTACACCTAAGATAACTGCTACAGAATTGAAAGAAAAGAACCCACATCTTCTCTCAGAGGTGTCTGTAAGAACTGTTAACAGACGTGTGTCAGAACTGGGCTACAGTAGTCACAACCGATCCTCTCCAAGCCACAGAAGAAACGTAGGCTGGATTATGCAAAGAAATATCTTCCCTGGAATCCTCAACAGTGGTCTGAATTACTTTGGAGTGATGAAGCAACCTTCACCGTCACCTGCAACTGTGGGGGACATGTGTACCGGCCCAGAGGTAGTGACCCGCTAGACCCACACTACACCTGTGGGACCACCAAACACCCAGACTCGCTCATGGTTTGGGGGTGTTTCAGTGCTCAGTGTTGGTGAACTCATTGTGCTTCCTAAAAACCAGTACATGAACCAGTATAATTACCTGGAGTTATTGTGTGACAAATTACCTAATGCGTTTAACAAGTGTGGGGCTACGGTTTTTATGCAGGATGGTGCACCGTGTCATACCACCAAATCTGTAGTTCAGTGGCTTAAGGACTGTGAAGTGAGGTTCTTTAATGACTGGCCAGGCAATTCCCCAGACCTAAACCCTATTGAGAACCTCTGGTCAATAGTGAAACAAAGTTTACTGGGCAAGGATATCAGTTCCATCCCGGGGCTGGAGGCTGCTCTACATGAGGCATGGAATAACATACCTCCCCAAACCCTCAAGAATTTGTGTGAGAGTCTTCCTACACGGCTGAGGGACGTGATTAAGCGTAAAGGACGCAGCACCAAGTACTAAAACCTCAGTAAGTGTGCAGATATATATATTATAATCTTTCATGGTATGTGTTTGTGTTTTGGTACGTGTGTGGGAGAGGGGCGGCATAATGCCGTGACTAGAACTGTAGGTTTCTTTAGACTATTTATATAATAATACTCATGATTAGACGAGATGGGACCTACACAGACGACAGCAAAGAAAGGGGTGAGATACTAACGTCCCAATATCACCCAATACAGTGAGCAGTTAACCAGACTCAGGGTCGACAATCTAAATAATTTTTTTATGACCGAGACTCAAAATTTGGTCATTTCAATAATCTGGGATATTATGCTAACACCACAAGACTTTGAAAAGGCAATTAATGACATGCCCATGCAATCTACCCCAGGCCCAAACTCGTTGGAACTCCGTGTTCATCAAGAATTGCAAGAAGCTCCTATCACGTGCCTTCAGCATTCTATGGAGAGGGAACATGGACACAGGGGTCATCCCACAGTCACTAAAAACAACACACAGCTCCACTCTACGAAGTAATTGCAAAGAACTGAAGACCGATAGCACTAACATCCTATATCATAAAAATCTTTGAAAGGGTTCTAAGAAGCAAGATCGCCAACCACCTAGATAACCATCAATTACGCAACCCAGGGCAACACGGGTTTAGAGCAGGTCGCTCCTGCCTGTCCCAGCTACTGGACCACTATGACAAGGTCCTGGATGCTGTAGAGGATAAACAAAATGTAGATGTAGTATACGCAGACTTTGTGACAGCTTTCGACAAGTGTGACCATGGTGTAATAGCGCACAAAATGCGTGAAAAAGGAATAACAAGAAAAGTTGATAGATGGATCTATAACTTCCTAACAAATAGAACACAAAGAGTAATAGTAAACAGAGTAAAGTCTGAGGCGGCTACAGAGAAAAGATTTGTTCAACAAGGCACAGTACAAAATTCCTATCCTGTTCCTCATCCTCATATCTGACATAGACAGAGAGGTAAGCCATATAGCTCTGTGTCTTTTTTTGCGGATGAAACCCAATTTGCCATGCCAGTGTCCTCCATCGAAGACACTGCAAGACTCCAAGCGGACATCAACCAAATCTTTAAATGAGCAGCAGAAAACAATATGATGTTCAATGATGAGAAATTTCAACTACTCAGATATGGAAAACTTGAGGAAATTAAAACTGTATCAGGATATACAACAAATTCTAACCACACATTAGAACGAAAAAGTAATGTAAAGGACCTGGGAGTGCTAATGTCACAGGATTTCACCTTCGAAGACCACAACAATGTATCTACCTCATCTACTAGAAAAATGATAGGATGGATAGTGAGAACCTTCAAAACTCGGGACGCCAAGCCCATGATAATTCTCTTCAAATCGCTTGTTCTCTCTAGGCTGGAATACTGTTGTACACTAACCGTCCCCTTCAAGACAGGCAAAATTACTGACCTGGAGAGTGTACAGAGAACTTTCATGGCATAAATAAGTACAATAAAGAACCTAAATTACTTGGAACGGTTGAAGTCCCCTGATTTGTATTCCCTGGAACGCAGGCGAGAAAGATACATGATAATATACACTAGGAAAATCCAAGAGGGATTAGTACCAAACTTGCAAACGAAAATCACTCCCTTTGAAAGCTGTGGTTCTTACGTCGGTTTACGAGTGACCAGCAGTAACAGCCTGGTTGATCAGACCCTGATCCACCACGAGGCCTGGTGTCAGACCGAGCCGAGGGGGCGTTGACCCCCGAAACCCTCTCTAGGTATACTCCAGGTAATGCACATATGTCTTATTCATCAATTTGTCGGTATTATCTACGTTGAACTGATCGTACCACGGGCGGGGTTAGAACCCGCGATCAGAGAGTTATAAAACTCCAGACCGACGCGCTAGCCACTGGGCCAGCTAGCTACAACAAGATTCATCCAACTAGGTATATTTATACACCATAGAAGGTTAGCATAAGCCTATGCTAACCTTCCTATGGTGTATAAATATACCTAGTTGGATGAATCTTGTTGTAGACAGCTGGCCCAGTGGGTAGCGCGTCGGTCTGGAGTTTTATAAACTCTCTGATCGCGGGTTCTATCCCGCCCTTGGTATGGTATGTTTGCAATCGTGTCATTACGATTTCGTGAGTTACATTGAACTGCATCTGAAACTTATCAATCCACGACTACATTTGCTTCTGCTTATGCGCTTCTAAAGGTCAGTGACAGAGTCTCTTCTGAATCTATAGTTCGGCATAGTTTTGTGTGTTTATTTAATGTACTCATGGTGCTTTTTTATTCTCTCATCTAAGCCATTAATGTAGATTATGAAAAACAAAGGGCTCAGACATGACCCTAGTGGAACGTCACTCGTCACTAGTCGCACTTATCAAATTACCTTTTTTAATTATAGTCTTTGCTGTCTACTGATCATCCATGCTTCATTCTGTGGAAGATTATTTCCTCATACAAGATGTACTTCAACTATCTTTAACAGTCTTCTGTATCGGATTTTATCAAAAGCCTTATTCATATCCAAATAGACAACCTTTATCATGGTCCGCTATCATAAATGTCTTGCTATAGATCGTCAAAAAATTTGTTAGATATTATTGGTTTTTGTAAATCCATGTTGAGACTTGTTAACCAAATTATGATCATCAAGATGCCGTCTCATCATATCCGCTATTATTGGACGATAATTGGACGAAAGACTTGTCTTCCATTTTGTAGATTGGAAACTTTCTCAAATTAGATACAATACCTTTTTGTAGTGATATAATGAAAAGACTAGTCAGCGGCTCACTTAGCTCCGTCTAGCATTCCTTAAGAACCCTTGAATATTGTTGTGTATCCCTAGTGACAGTAATATTACATAAATTGCTTTAATCTCCTCCACTAAATTTATTAATTTCTAGAATTTAATTTATGCTTTCGTATTTAAATACCAACATATAAAATTGAAAAAAAAAAACATATTTCTTGCCTATTTTTCGTAAGCTGCCTAAATAACATTTGAAACTCCCTCTAAATTTTAAAGTATATTATTTCAGAAAATCTTTTGAATTTGTGTTTTGTTCCTTAGCAACTTAAATTTCATTTTCTCACTTAACTTTTATTATCCCTTCTCTAATCCCTTTTAAGCTGATCATATATTAATAAACACACTGACTTTTCACCCAATTTTGATGCTCTTTTGAATTCCTTTCCTCACTCCATGAAAATGTTGTATTCTGTTCATGCTTTCATGATCTTATTTGATCGTGATTATTCGATATAATTCTGTATAAGTTCAACACACGAGAGGTGTTGTGCAGAACGAATATCTAGATATCTTACTGTGTTATCTTCACTATCGAACTTTCATTCAAAGTTAAATATAATAGATTTGTAACTACTTATACCAGGCTCCTCCGAGATCACCAAATCATTATAAAAGTCAGTTATCTCTATTTTTGCCAGAAACAAGTCAAGCAGTTTATTTCATCTCATTGATTCTGTCACAAAAGGTTTTGTAAAAGACGATTGACTCTAGATCCCCATTTAAGGAATTCTGTCAAATTTTTCCAAACTAACCCTATGACCTGGAATTGTGCTGGATTCATGCAATGTAATGCAGCTTAGCCCTCGCCAACTTATCCAGATCATCTTATATTTAGTGGGTGTTACTTAGTTCAAGTAATAAGGAATAAGAAAGATGTATCTGAGAAAATTAAAGCTAAGGAAGACGTAGCTGTAATGTTGAATGGTCAATTATGGAAATAAAAAGTGAGAATAAAAATGTATAAATTCAGAGTTAGGTGAATTAAAATATAATTGGAATGAGAAAAGTGGGTTATGTTAAGTGTTTATGCACATGGTGAAGAGAGGAGTGGAGAGGAGAGAGGGAGAGAGAGAGAGTGAGAGAGAGAGTGAGAGAGAGAAAGAGAGATATTTAGGGAGATGTTAAGCTAGTGTTTAGGAATTTTTGAACCGAGAAAGTAATTGTTGTGGGGGACTAAATGCTAAAATGGGAGGAACAGTTGTATAGCCCGTAGTAGGTAAGTTTAGGGCTTCAGGGGTAAATGGTAACTGATGAAATGTAATTGAACTTTGTATACAAAGAGTTGGTAATAAGTAATACGTAATTTAAGGTAAAAAGGTTAAATAATTACATTAGAAATGACATAGAGCGTAATGACAGCAGTTTAGTAAACTATATATTAGTATATGTGCATGTTTTTAGAGAGGCAACAGATATGTCAGATCATTTCTTGTTGTAGCTCGAGTGAGAACAAGAAGTAGATAGAGTACAAGAAGAATTTAGTTAGTGAGTGGTAGAAAAGTGAAAGTTTATAAAGTCCAGAAGTGTTAATGTTAGATATAAACAACAGCTGTGAGTATAGATAATGAGGAGGAGGTCGAAGAGGTATGAGGCAGACTTAAGGATGCAGCAGAATAATATGTATACACTATAGGAAGGTGGGTGAGCCAGGAAGAGGATCGGTTGGTTAAATGACTAGATAAAGAATATGGTAATGGAGAAAAAGTTAGCATATGAGAAATTTTAACAAAGCAGAAGTGATATAAGGACAGTGGAGTACATGGAGAGTAAATGAGAAATTAAGAGAGTGATGAAAACGTTTTTGAGTGAGATTAATAAGTTGAGAAAGCCAATGTATCAATGGATTTAACTGTTAAAAACAAAACAGGGAAGTTTTTAGATGGGAAGGTTGAGGTGAAGACGGACAGAACATTTTGAAGAACTGCTAAATATTCATGAATAGAGTGAGGCAGTACATTCATGCATTGGTGAGGGAGGTATAACATCTTTTAGGAGTGAGGAAGAGCCAGATGTGAGTATGGGGGATATGCATGAGGCAGTGGGTAGAATGAAAGGGGGTAAAGCAGCTGTTATTGATGGGATCAAGATAGAAATTTTAAAAGCAGGTGAGGATATAATATTGAAGTGTTTGGTAAGTTTGATCAGTAAATGTTAGAAGGAGGGGAAGGTACCTAGGGATTGGCAAAGAGAGTGCAAAGTTCCTTTATGTAAACGCAAAGGAGCAAAAGATAATATAAGAATTAATGAGGAATAAGAATAAAAATTAAGTGAAAGACAGAGAGCAGGATGGCAGATGTACAAGAAGAATTTAGAAAGGGAACAATATTTAGATAAAAGTAAAGAAGTTGTCATTGCATTTGTGAATTTAAAAAAAATATATGCTAATTTGGATAACTGAGAAAAATGACGGATACTGCAGGTGTATGGAGTAAGTGGGAGGTTACTGAAAGCAGTATAAAGTTTTTATCAGGATAGCGAAATTAGGTTAGGGTAAGTAGGAGAGATGAAGATTATTTGCCATTAAAAATTAGATCTTAAACGGGGATGCATGGTTGTTTATCACATTTATAGATAGGAGTGTAAAAGAAGTGTATCCTCGGGGGTTGGGGAAAAGCGTGAGCTTTATAAAATAAAGAATCAAATACAAGTTGCATTTTGCCAATAACAAAATGATTTTGGGAGATTATGAAGAGAAGTTGCAAAGGATGGTAGACGAATTTAAGAGGGTATGTAAAAGAAGGAGATTAAAAGTGAACATAGGAAAGAACAAGGTAATTAGAGTAACAAAATAATTTAGGTTATTATAAACTGAATATCAGATTAAAAGGAGGGGGTATGGAGGATGTGGATGTGTTTAGATATTTGATAGCGGAATTGTTTGAGGCCAATTCTATGAAAGATGAGGTGAACCCTCTATCAATGTTATTCATGGACACCAATTTACTCTGCAGCAAGAAGTAAACTGGAGAAAAGGGAGATGTCGTGTCCGAGAGCAATGTGTAGAGTAAATATTATGCAAAGAATTCGTGGTTTAGAGATTAGAAAGAAGTGCGGGGGTTACTAAAAGTATTATTCAGAGGACTGAGGTGGGGTTATGAATATAATTTGAATATTTAATAAGGATGGAGCTAAACTTGGAGGGTGTAGAAATTTGTATTGGAAGGAAGGTGGGTTACCTGCAGAGGGTTTTGCGGGTCAACGCACCCGGGGCCAGGTCTGTGACCAGGCCTCATGGTGGATAAGGGCCTGATCAACGAGGCTGTTACTGTTGGCTTCACGCAACCCGACTTACGAACTACAGCCCGGCTGGTCAGGTACTGACTTTAGGTGCCTGTCCAGAGCCTTCTTGAATACAGCCAGGGCGTTCAAGGAAAAGCTGGAGAGAGGGGGGATAAAGGAGGCTTTGTATGAAAAGGGGCTTTGGCATCCAACAAGTGTGACCATGCTATATAGTAATGAGCGGAGGTAAGTGGTTCTTATGACAGTATATGGTATTGGAGTGCGAGCAAGGTAACATTTATGAAGGTATTCAGGGAAACCAGCTAGCCGGACTTGAGTCGTGGTGGCATTACAGTACCTGCACTCTTAATGAGGGGTGCGGATACTACCGTTTTGAGTGGCATTTGAGCGTGTCTCCTTGGAGGCAAGACAGTGATGGAGTGATGGTAAAATATTTTTTTTAGGGTTCACCCTTCCTCTGTTGGAGACGTCCGTTGTGTTAAAAAAAATAATCTAAGTGACATAGAGATTGTTAATGATGTTCAGAGAGAGTTGCGAGGCAAGTGCTAGTATACTGTGTTCTCTCAGTCTCTTGTACCATCTGGAGTGACCAAGTTCTAGCCACCGAAACGAGTCTTATAAAATGTTTGCACTTGCTTCCTTTCATCCACATTGCAAGTACGTTTTTTTTGGCATACAATAAATCTATAATAGTATTTTTAATATATGTGCGAATTTAAATATACTGTATTATGTTATCAGATTTCTCTCTCTCTCCCTTTCTCCACTCCTTCCCTCTGCTTCTAATTAAAACTTTTATTGCCCCGCTGTGTGATGATAGATACCCCTCATTCAATTTCCATTTCTTCTGTGTTTGGGAAAGTCTATCTTGAAAAACGGTAATTACTTAATAACAGAAACTCCAGCTATGCCATAACGAATCCTGTGAACCTCCCCTAGCTGATAAACCTTTAATGGAATACTTGACGACCACATCATTGACGACCACATCATTGACGACCACATCATTGACGACCACATCATTGCACTACTGAAGTTTCTCTGTTCAGTCTCATAGATTTTAACACATTGTATATAATAACCCATCATGGGTGATACAAATATGACAGGGAAACATAGCTAGCTTTTGTTCCTATTATGTAACTATCATTTAGAAAAGATAGCAGCATACTGCTGATGTATCCAAACTACGGTACAGGAGGGGATTGTACTCGCAGCTAGTAAGTCGTAAATCTTTTATATATTTTTTAGCAAAATTGGATACATCATGACTCACGAAGTCGCAATGACACGATTGCAAACAAACCACGGTACGGGAGGGGCTTGAACTCGCAGCTTGTGAGTCGTTAAACCCCAGACCGACGCGTTAGTCACTGGGCCAGCTGGCTACAATAAGGTATATTTATACACCATAGGAAGGTTAGCATAGGCACCACTATGACCACAAATGCCAGTTTTTACAGATGAATCTGCCGCCAGCATGGCCGTGACAAACTATAGTATATAAAAATACCTATTTGGATTAATCTTATTGTAGCCAGCTGGCCCAGTGGCTAGCGCGTCGGTCTGGAGTTTTACGACTCACAAGCCGCGAGTTCAATCCCCGCCCGTTCCGTGGTTTGTTTGCAATCGTGTCATTGCGACTTCGTGAGTCATGATGTATCTAATTTTGCTAAAAAATATATAAAAGATTTACTACATTTTCAGGGCATCACAATTTCGACTACAAGAAGTCTTCGTCATTTTCTCAGCTCAAGGGTCATCATTGCACGCCTTTTATCAGCTTTTTATTTTCAGAAATTTCCAATAAAATACAGTGGACCCCCGGTTTTCGTTCACCTCCAAACTCGAACAGTTATGTAAGTGCATTTTCGTAAGTGCTTTTGTAAGTGTATTTTTGGGGGTCTGAAATGACTAATCTAATTTGCATTTGTCCTTATGGGAACAAATTCGTTCGGTAACGGGAAAAAAATCAACGAAAACCGAGGGTCCACTGTACTGTTAACTGAATCTAAGAGTTTAGAATAAGTAACTGTATCATTTAAAAGATTATTCATTTTTTCTTGCTAATCAGTTTCTTTCAAAATTACTGCTGCATTTATTTTATCTGCTTTATTAATATGCACATTTTTATTACTAAGTTTTTCATAAGACTTAAAAAATCTTTGAGGAATATTTTGTTGTATCAAAGAACTATAAACCATCCCCCTCACTTATATTAATCTCAACACTGGAAAATTCAGAGCATTTTTCTAAGTTATTAAAGGCTTTTGCAATTTTCACACTACGTATTGAGTTTTTTTTTTTTTTTTTTTTAAGGTTGCAAAATTTAGACTGAAACCTGGAGCAGTGGTTGTACTTTTATCTAATGTTTCATCTGATAAGTTAATTACAAAACTGTTATTAGCATGCTTTGTCCAATCACTGTTTTCAATTAGATTATCTAATTTTCTTTAGTTTATTTTGAGTTAATTAGAAACTCTTCTAAGCCTATGTGACTATAGCAATGATCCAACATACTAACTTTCCAGTCTGATGGAATAGCCTGAGTAAAGGAGTATTTTTGGTTTCTCAGTATTTTGAAAGATTCCTTTTTTTTTTTTTATTAACACATCGGCCGATTCCCACCAAGGCAGGGTGGCCCGAAAAAGAAAAACTTTCATCATCATTCACTCCATCACTGTCTTGCCAGAGGGGTGTTTTACACTACAGTTATAAAACTGCAACATTAACACCCCTCCTTCAGAGTGCAGACACTGTACTTCCCATCTCCAGGACTCAAGTTCGGCCTGCCGGTTTCCCTGAATCCCTTCATAAATGTTACTTTGCTCACACTCCAACAGCACGTCAAGTATTAAAAACCATTTGTCTCCATTTACTCCTATCAAATACGCTCACACATTCTTGCTGGAAGTCCAAGCCCCTCGCACACAAAACTTCCTTTACCCCCTCCCTCCAACCTTTCCTAGGCCGACCCCTACCCCGCCTTCCCTCCACTACAGATTTATACACTCTCGAAGTTATTCTGTCTCGTTCCATTCTCTCTACATGTCCGAACCACCTCAACAACCCCTCCTCAGCTCTCTGGATGATAGTTTTGATAATCCCCCACCTCCTCCTAATTTCCAAACTCCGAATTCTCTGCATTATATTCACACCACAAATTGACCTCAGACATGACATCTCCACTGCCTCCAGCCTTCTCCTCGTTGCAACATTCATCACCCATGCTTCACACCCATATAAGAGTGTTGGTATAACTATACTCTCATACATTCCCTACTTTACTTCCATGGACAAAGTTCTTTGTCTCCACAGACTCCGAAGTGCTCCACTCACCTTTTTTCCCTCATCAATTCTATGATTCACCTCATCCTTCATAGACCCATCTGCTGACATGTCCACTCCCAAATATCTGAATACATTCACCTCCTCCATACTCTCTCCCTCCAATCTGATATCCAATCTTTCGTCACCTAATCTTTTTGTTATCCTCATCACCTTACTCTTTACTATATTCACTTTCAATAATCTTCTTTTACACACCCTACCAAATTCATCCACCAACCTCTGCAACTTCTCTTCAGAATCTCCCAAAAGCACAGTGTCATCAGCAAAAAGCAACTGTGACAACTCCCACTTTGTATTTGATTCTTTATCTTTTAACCCCACACATATTGCCAAGACCCTCGCATTCACTTCTCTTACAACCCCATCTATAAATATATTGAACAACCACGGTGACATCACACATCCTTGTCTAAGGCCCACTTTTACTGGGAAATAGTCCCCCTCCCTCTTACACACTCTAACTTGAGCCTCACTATCCTCATAAAAACTCTTCACTGCTTTCAGTAACCTACCTCCTATTCTATACACCTGCAACATCTGCCACATTACCCCCCTATCCAACCTATCATACGCCTTTTCCAAATCCATAAATGCCACAAAAACCTCTTTACCCTTATCCAAATACTGTTCACCTATATGTTTCGCTGTAAACACTTGGTCTACACACCCACTACCTTTCCTAAAGCCCCCTTGTTCATCTGCTATCCTGCTTTCTGTCTTACTCTTAATTCTTTCAATAATAACTCTACCATACACTTTACCAGGTACACTCAACAGACTTATTCCCCTATAATTTTTGCACTCTCTTTTGTCCCCTTTGGCTTTATACAAAGGAACAATACACGCTCTCTGCCAATCCCTAGGTACCTTACCCTCTTCCATACATTTATTAAATAATAGCACTAGCCACTCCAAAACTATATCCCCACCTGCTTTTAACATTTCTATCTTTATCCCATCAATCCCAGCTGCCTTACCCCTTTTATTCTACCCACTGCCTCACGAACTTCCTCCACACTCACAACTGGCTCTTCCACACTCCTACAAGATGTTATTCCTCCTTGCCCTATACACGAAATCACAGCTTCCCTATCTTCATCAACATTTAACAACTCCTCAAAATATTCCCTCCATCTTCCCGATACCTCAACTCTCCATTTAATAACTCTCCTCTCTATTTTTAACTGTCAAATCCATTTGTTCCCTAGGCTTCCTCAACTTATTAATCTCACTCCAAAACGTTTTCTTATTTTCAACAAAATTTGTTGATAACATCTCACCCACTCTCTCATTTGCTCTCTTTTTACATTGCTTCACCACTCTCTTAACCTCTCTTTTTCTCTCCATATACTCTTCCCTCCTTGCATCACTTCTACTTTGTAAAAACCTCTCATATGCTAACTTTTTCTCCCTTACTACTCTCTTTACATCATCATTCCACCAATCGCTCTTCTTCCCTCCCGCACCCACTCGCCTGTAACCACAAACTTCTGCTGAACACTCTAACACTACATTTTTAAATCTACCCCATACATCTTCGACCCCATTGCCTACACTCTCACTAGCCCATCTATCTTCCAATAGTTGTTTATATCTTACCCTAACTGCCTCCTCTTTTAGTTTATAAACCTACACCTCTCTCTTACTTACAGCTTCTATTTTCCTTATATCCCATCTACCTTTTACTCCCACTGTAGCTATACTTATTTATCCTCTTTTTTCTTAAAATATGTGTTACCTATAACTAAACCCCTTTCTATACAAAGTTCAATCAAAGGGCTCCCATTATCATTTACACCTGGCACCCCAAACTTACCTACTACACCCTCTCTACATGTTTCTCCTACTTTAGCATTTAGGTCCCCTACCACAATTACTCTCTGACTTGGTTTAAAAGTTCCTATATATTCGCTTAACATCTCCCAAAATCTCTCTCTCTCCTCTACACTCCTCTCTTCTCCAGGTGCATACACGCTTATTATGACCCACTTTTCGCATCCGACCCTTATTTTAATCCACATAATCCTTGAATTTACACATTTATATTCCCTCCTCTCTTTCCATAACTGATCCTTCAACATTATTGCTACCCCTTCCTTAGCTCTAACTCTCTCAGATACTCCTGACTTAATCCCATTTATTTCTCCCAACTGAAACTCGCCTACCCCCTTCAGCTTTGTTTCGCTTAGGGCCAGGACATCCAACTTCTTTTCATTCATAACATCAGCAATCATCTCTTTCTTATCATCCGCACTACATCCACGCACATTCAAACAACCCAGTTTTATAAAGTTTTTCTTCTTCTCTTTTTTAGTAAATGTGTACAGGAGAAGGGGTTACTAGCCCATTGCTCCCGGCATTTTAGTCGCCTCATACGACACGCATGGCTTACTGAGGAAAGATTCTTTTTTACTTCCCTATGGACAATAGAGAAAATAAAAAGAACAAGAGCTATTAAGAAAAAGAAGAAAAACCTAGATGTGTGTATGTATATATATGCATGTGCATGCCTGTGTAGTGTGACCTAAAGTGTAAGTAGAAGTAGCTAGATATACCTGTTTTCCAGCGTGTTTATGAGACAGAAAAAAAAGACACCAGCAATCCTACCATCATGTAAAACAGTTTCAGGTTTCTGTTTCACAGTCACCTGGCAGGACGGTAGTACCTCCCTGGGTGGTTGCTGTCTACCAACCTACTACCTACTCCTTCCTATTCCTTCTCTTCTGTTATAGTAATTTCAATATGTTTTTAAGAATAATACTCATGAAATCGTCAAAAGGGCGATCTCTCATGTCAAGGAGATTATTTGGCAAAAGAGATTTGGGCAGAACTTGTTCTTTCAAACAGATTTTTTTTTAAATAAGTCGAATTTTAAGCCTATGTGACTAAATCAGTGCAGAAGAAAACTGGGAAACAAACGAAATAAGATTAGGAAAGTTAACCCAGAACAATATGAAGAGTCGTATGGTCCCACTGATGCAAATACGATCGCAGTAAACAGGTGATATCACAATATGTAGAATAACCACTGTGTAAAAATAATGAAATTTCAAGCGCTTTTCTGATTTCTCACATTATAATTATCAAGGAACTGTCAAGAATGTAATAATAATAATTTTAAATATTAATAATATTATTAATTATTATTATTATTATTATTATTATTATTATTATTATTATTATTATTATTATTGTTAATGTTATTATCATGTTTATTATTATATTATTATTATTATTATTATTATTATTATTATTATTATTATTATTATTATTGTTAATTTTATTATCATGTTTATTATTATTATTATTATTATTATTATTATTATTACTATTATTATTTGTATTATTATTGTTATTATTAATAATAATATTTGTATTATTATTTTTGTTATTATTACTGTTGTTGCTAATATTATTATTATCATTTATATATATTTTTTTTAAATTTTTAGTGCTAATATTGTTGATGTAATCGTTTTTATAATAATAATAATAATAATAATAATAATAATTATTATTATTATTATTATTATTATTAATATTATTATTATTATTATTATTATTATTATTATTATTATTATTATTATTATTATTATTATTATTATTATTATTATTATTATTATTATTATTATTTCTGTTGTTGTTATTCCTTTTTATATATTTTTGTAATTTTTATAAGGTGTAAATATATTTTAGTTTACTTAATAATGTAATTACAACTTTCTCTTGCTCTTCTTTGAAGCATCATATGAGTCCCTCCTTGACACCGGGAGTGAGAATAAGGGCAATGCTGTGCTCCATTAATTCCGTGTCAGCAGCCGTAACAACACGAGCCGATATTACCCGGAACATGTACCTCGCGGCAAATCCTCCAATGGCGTGTCCTGCCGGATAAGAAGATACAAGACCCGCCGTGAAGGAGTCTTGAAGACTGCTATTTGTCGGACAGGTCGCAGTGATAAGTAAAATGAGCGTCAATAAAGCCGGGGGGGCCAGTCAGGTGGTCCTTCTGGGGCCAGAAGAAATCCTGGAGAGAAAAGTAGAGGTGAAAGGTAATTTTTTCTTCGCACCCTGGCACCAGGATCTGCCCTTTCAGCAGCTGGGAATCTTACCCCGTTGAAAAGTTGTTTGAAAGTAAGTATTGGCTCTGATTACCGGCAAAGAGGTTCCTAACATACTGTCGTAGCCATGAACTGGAAAACTGTGCAAGATATTTTTTTTCATTCGCTATAGAGCGTACATTATTAGTAGAAGATTATTCATGTAATAATAACAACAAGCTCGTAGCTCATAAGTAGAGCTTACAGTTAAAGGACTCGATTTCATTCCAAGGAGGTAAACACTATAGGTAAATCTTATTATACTAAATATACAAGGTGTAGGCGGACTGTTGTGGGCCATACACAGCATAAATGCACAATACTGTGACTGAAACAATTCACATATAACCCGCACATAGAAGAGAGAAGCTTAGGACGATGTTTTTTTTTCCGCACCCTGGCACCAGGATTCACCATTTACAAGACGCACTGTGACTTGTAAATGGTCCAAGTCAAAGCGGTACGTCATCACAATCTTCTCTCTCCTAGGTGAGCGTTATTTGTGTCTCTTAGCCTGTAAACATCCTTGAGTGGTGTCTTGATGCCGGTGAGAGGCTCTTGAACCAAGGCTGATCGCCTCCGCTTCTCCTCAAGTGCTGTATGACCCAAACAGGTTTAGCGTTCCTCTCCCATTCCCATCACATGAATATAATTATAACAATAATTAGCCAGTAAATTTAACGCTGTAAAAAATTTTTCACAAGATACAGACGTATCATAAATTACTCTTCAGTGCTTTGCTATCATCCGCGTTAATTGTTGCATCCATTTGCTACTGCAATATTTCCTGCACTCAGATGTGCGTGTGAGTGAACTCCAGTTATTGTGCTCCTTTTGTGGATTTATGTTCTTGTGCTCTGTAGAAATGAGCTCGTGTTCTCCGTCTGTGGATGTGAGTTCTTGTTCTAGTGCTCAGTGAAAGTGAGCTTCATCTTCTGTGTTCGATCTGTGGATGTGAATTCAAGCTTTTGTACTCTCTGGACACGAGTACTAGTTCTTGTTCCCTTTGGCTGTGAACTCCAGTTTTTTCGCTCTGTCTGTGGAAGTGAGGACCAGCTCTTGTGTTCAGTCTGTGGCTGTGAGTTCCGGTTCTTGTGCTCAGTCTGTGGATGTGAGTTACGGTTCTTGTGCTCAGTCTGTGGATGTGAGTTCCGGTACTTGCGCTCAGTCTGTAGCTGTGAGTTCCGGTTCTAGCGCTCAGTCTGTGGCTGTGAGTTCCGGTTCTTGTGCTCAGTCTGTAGCTGTGAGTTCCGGTTCTTGTGCTCAGTCTGTGGATGTGAGTTCATGAGCTCATTGTAACGATTGTTCGATATGATTGATGATCATCAAGCAAACTGTGTCTCATCATATTTAATTTCATCTCTTTGTATGGACAGTTCATCCACTAATTAATCATTGTCTCACTCACTCTGCTCTCACATAATGATTAGTTTTGCATCCTAATAGATTATTATATTTGGGTGTTTAGTTCCAATATACATGTCCTATCGCCCTGATTTCTCAATAATAATAATAATAATAATAATAATAATAATAATAATAATAATAATAATAATAATAATAATAATAATAATATTAATAATAATAATAATAATAATAAAAAAAAAATAATAATAATACTAATAATAAAAATAATAATGTGCTAACACCGTAGGGGTCATACAGCATTATATGGAGGAGTATGCAAGAGCAGAGGTTAGTGAGGATGGTAGCAGTCGTTAGTTTGACTGGAGGTAGTGAGCGTGTAGTTGAAATCAAAGCTGGTGCAGTATATCAGCTTCAAATGAAAAGAGAGCGAGTGAATCCATGTTAAGATGGGACTTTCAGCGAGGTCAGTTAGAGTATCCACGTTCGGGTGTTGTACATGTCATCAGTGAATTCTTCCTGATCTCTGATAAACAGAAAGGTCCATTAATATATTGTTAACTACCAAGGCACACTGACAGTGCTCAGGGGGGTGGCAGGTGCAGCTCCGTGTGAATCGCAAGTATCCAGTTTGCATTATTATTATAATCGTGGGGGAGCGTTAAACCCGTAGGATTATACAGCGCATGTGGGGGGATGGAAGGTACTCAGGCTCAATTCAGGGAACTGGAGAACAGATCCAATTCCCTAGATCAAGAGCCCCTCACCAGAGTCAAGGAATCTCTGCAAACATTCGAGTGTGGTTCCCCACGTCCGACAGCGATGGCAAGACAATCAGAAGCTAAATCACAGTTTAATGGAAAACAATTTGTTGTCCCCCTGACTCGGACTGGAAAATAGTCCGAGAAAGAGAGACCCCTGTGGGAAATCGGTAGATCGTGGATAACAAACCGAGCAGACGAGTCTGAGTGTTCGTTACTCTGAACACGTGTTCAGTGACCCAGCAGAAATCTACTTTGAGCTTGCTAGAAAATCGGTTTAACCAATGTTGTGTACGAAGCACAATGTAACGTGGGGCGTCATGTTTGTGGATAGCTTGTAACTCAGTAACAGAATCCGGAATGATTTCCGAATGCAGAAGTGGAAATGGTTGAGAAATAAATAATAGACATGAATATAGCTGGTCGAGTCTATTAGATGTTCTTGGATTACTCTATCTGGAGAGAGGGCCACGTACCCTATTCCGTCGCAATGAAAACGATTGTATTTAAGAGTAAAAGAGAGCTTGATGCAGGCATGTCGGACTCCCGAATGGATCCGTTGGGAAGCAGGTGGGTATCACAGAGACTTCCCATAGGGGTAAGTAAGGGTACAGTGAAGGGTGAACAAGAAGCGGGGATAATCTAAGAGACACAACTAAATTTTAAACTTTAAGGTTAAAGGGCTGCAGCAACTGCATACGACTCACGTCCGTCAGTAGCTTATTCGTATGAGAATCGTATAGGGTGAAAAATATATCGGAGGTAATACGCATCGCGCCAAGTCCGCAAACGAAATTTTTGCTTCTGTAAATAATGTCTCGACCAAGAAAAACTCATAAACAGTAGTGTACACCATGGAGGTAAAAGTCATTAAACTTCCTGAACGTAGCTGGGAAAGTTCTGGAATTAAAATGGTCTACGTAATGAACTTTGAACAGAACCAGATAAATTTCTGTGGCAGCGCGATCCAAGAAAAGTATCTTCGTAATGCATAACCTCAAGCCCCAGTGCTTCAATGCACGCGAAAAGATTAGTGCAGAGTGTGGCATAAGTTTCTTAGGCAGTTAAGTATTAGTGTTGAATACTTGAAGGGAATCAAATTTGGTATTCACAAGTTATCATATGGACACCATACCCAATTTTTTTCAATAAAAATTGCAAATTAGCACATCTCAAAGGAATCAGTTTCCTCAAATACTCCGGTACACTAAGTCTGAACTCGGTCAGAATTTACCATATCAAGTTATCAGCTCTGGTTCCCTGAATTGAACCTGAATACCTTTCATCCCCTTCCACATGCCCTGTTTAATTCAACGGGTTTAGCCCTTCCCTTTATTATAATAATAATCATCAGCGTCAAATCAAAATATTGCATTATTGCAAAATTATATTAGTGTGGAAAGTTTTGATAATTTTCCTGTGATTTTTGTGTAACAATTGATGGGGATAATAATGTTTATATGAAATCGTGTAGGTGCGTACTTTCAGTGACTTTTAAAAGATGTTCTGTGAAATGAGAACCAATATTCTCTATAATTTTCTTATATTATGTAAGGAGTTGATTAAGTGATTTTTTTGTAATCTAGAGAAATTAATATTTCAATGATGTAAATGTATTGCACATCTGGAACTGTTATTGAATTAATTGAGATGTATTGGTACATATAAAACGTTTTTTTTTTTTTGCGGGGGGGAAGGAGTAATAGAAGATAGTGTAATGTATACATTGGTCTAATCAGTGATGTAATTAATCGTACATAGTCGAAGCTGATAGAAATATTATCGACATAAATTTGATACTATGACATAAGTTAATGTAGAGCACATCTGGAATAATTCAGATATAGAGCGCAATCACTGGAATACTGTCGATTAGGATGAAATGAGACTCAGTGTGAAGAATGGTATCACCGAGTAGTATATTGTAATAAGTTAGGTTCACCTCCCACTGTCTATTGAATCTCACACCACAAGTAAAGTATCTAGGTAATGGCCAATCTTAGTTTGCCAGCCTCTTAGGGAGGTATTCTTAAAGTGTGCTTTATAATTTTCTAATCATGTACTTAATATATGTAAATAATCATGTCAAACCATTAATAATCATTAATATACAGTCCATTTTTAATACAGCCAGTGTTAAAGGCTTTATGATCATATAAAGCCAGTATTACTGGCTATATGTTCATATAAATCTAAGGTCCAGACGTGGGTTGGGGAGCTAAGACGGTGGGCATTGAAGGAGGAGTAATGTGGTGACCCAGTACTCCAGAAGTCCGAGTTACATCAATATCAGTAATTGTAATCTGTTTTAGATGTACCAGAGTTCTCCCCAGTTATGTGTGTGAAATGTTAATTCAGGATTGTACCTGTGAAATTCATACACATAATTTCTCACAACTATACCACTGTGAAATTTATAGTGGAAAAATGGCACCTGCACACTCACTCCATTAACAATGCCAACCTTTTCCAGTATACACCAGTGTTGATATTCTGAAGCCTATCAGAAAAGATTTTTCTCCAAATATCTCACTGAAACGAGATCTGGGAATAGGCTAGAGTATGTCACATTGTCTATGGGTCACCCATACATGCAAATAATCATGTGAATCTTGCCCTAGACACGAACTCTAGCCTTAAAAATTTGAAGATGATTGAATAAGGCGTTTTCGGGTTAAAAAGTAAAATTTTGCAGAATGTAAAGAAAAATATTACTGAGAATATTCGGAAAATAAGAAAATCTGTCCTATTTAAACTTAAAAAATTCTTAAAACAATTTTTTTTATTCAGCTTTCTATTCACAATTATATTTTAGGTTCCCTATAGTTCTAGGAGAAAAAAATATTTGATTTGGATTCTTAAAAAAATGTAATTAGTTAAAGTTACTTTCGAAAATTAGCAATTGTCACCAACACAGCCCAAAATCAATGTAAAAATACTTCCAGTTAAGATATATAAGCACTTTGAAGCAGATCAGAAGCAGCATTCTCTAGATATGACAAGGAAAGCAATGCATTTCATAAATTTGCCTAATTGAAATTTATTCAGCTCGAAGTGAATGACTAATTGTTACTTCTTTTAGTAAAGCTCATCAAAGGTGAAAGTTTAAAGCCGATCATAAAAGGCATTCTTCAGTAATTTATCTGATTACAACGATTCCGGAAGATTCCAGGAATATTCCAGGAATATTCCAGGAAGATTCCAGGAAGATTTGAAATTTTCACCTATTCAAACTAAACTTTCATTTCATCTTGTATCTTATAGAACGCATCTTCAATAATATTTTGGAGTCCAGTAAGAAGAAACATTCTTGAGTAATTGAAGATAGATGAATATTACTATTTATTCAACAAAACTGGCAAATTGGAACTTATTCCATCTAATAACAGGACGAACCATGCGTTCAGAAAACCACATCAGTTGTGCAATCTGGAGTTGATAAAAGGAGTCATTCTCCAGTTATGGCACAAATTATAACGATTCCGAGAATTTTTAACTATTTTCCTGTACTGACATATTTGCCAGCCCACGGAAAAAAAATTATGGATACTATCCTGACGGTGAGAATAAACAAATATTGAAACCATCCAGAAGACATAAACTGAAATTTATTTAAAGTAATTTAATGAAAATAAACATTTCACAATATTTTGCACAGAAAATGGGCAAATCGGCACCTATGTATACACTTGAATTTCACTCTCAACCTTTGTCGAATTAGAAGGAACCATTTTTGAAAGTTAGAAACTGCGCCTCTGAAGGTTCTGGAAGACAGCCAAGCCATCCTATGTTGATGGCGTTGAGTTCAACAATTTTGATAAGAGGGAACGGGCAAATGCCAATTGTTCCATAAACCTGGCCAGAGTTACTGAGCATGAGTACCCAAAATCTGAAGCCGATCGTATGAGGCATTGACAAGTTATGTGCGAAATAAAAGCGAAAAGTTGGATGAAGGAAAATATAAGAAAAAAAGGAGAAACAATTCAGGAAGGCTTTTATTGGTCCCCCTTCGAGAATACTAATTAAGGCTGCACGTAGTCTAAGGTGGGTTCAACTTTCTGTTTCCCAAGTTAGGTGATCAAAGAAACCTTGAAATTTAATGGTAATAGAAACTCGGACTGAGGAGTCATGTAAGTACAGAGTTGGGTGTGGGATAACAGGGCTCCTGGAAAAGAATATCGAGTTTGATTTAGCAATGCAAAACCTGAAACCACAGGAATTGTTTAAATATCGGCTGCGTGATCGATAGCGTGTTTTACATTGGTCGGTAAAAGTCGACAGTCTGGGCCAGCACATCTTCTATTATTTTTTTTTTTATTAACACATCGGCCGATTCCCATCAAGGCAGGGTGGCCCGAAAAAGAAAAACTTTCATCATCATTCACTCCATCACTGTCTTGCCAGAGGGGTGCTTTACACTACAGTTATAAAACTGCAACATTAACACCCCTCCTTCAGAGTTCAGACACTGTACTTCACATCTCCAGGAATCAAGTCCGGCCTGCCGGTTTCCCTGAATCCCTTCATAAATGTTACTTTGCTCACACTCCAACAGCACGTCAAGTATTAAAAACCATTTGTCTCCATTCACTCCTATCAAATACGCTCACACATGCTTGATGGAAGCTTAAGCCCCTCGCACACAAAACCTCCTTTACCCCCTCCCTCCAACCTTTCCTAGGCCGACCCCTACCCCACCTTCCTCCACTACAGATTTATACACTCTCGAAGTCATTCTGTCTCGTTCCATTCTCTCTACATGTCCGAACTACCTCAACAGCCCCTCCTCAGCTCTCGAGATATCCAAACTCCGAATTCTCTGCATTATATTCACACTACACATAGACCTCAGAAAATGACATCTCCACTGCCTCCAGCCTTCTCCTCGTTGCAACATTCATCACCCATGCTTCAAACCCATATAAGAGTGTTGGTATAACTATACTCTCATACATTCCCCTCTTTACTTCCATGGACAAAGTTCTTTGTCTCCACAGACTCCGAAGTGCTCCACTCACCCTTTTCCCCTCATCAATTCTATGATTTACCTCATCCTTCATAGACCCATCTGCTGACATGTCCACTCCCAAATATCTGAATACATTCACCTCCTCCATACTCTCTCCCTCCAATCTGATATCCAATCTTTCGTCACCTAATCTTTATGTTATCCTCATCACCTTACTCTTTACTATATTCAATTTCAATTTTCTTCTTTTACACACCCTACCAAATTCATCCACCAACCTCTGCAACTTCTCTTAAGAATCTCTCAAAAGCACAGTGTCATCAGCAAAAAGCAACTGTGACAACTCCCACTTTGTATTTGATTCTTTATCTTTTAACCCCACACCTCTTGCCAAGACCCTCACATTCACTTCTCTTACAACACATCTATAAATATATTGAACAACCACGGTGACATCACACATCCTTGTCTAAGGCTCACTTTTACTGGGAAATAGTCGACCTCCCTCCTGCACACTCTAACCTGAGCCTCACTATCCTCATAAAAACTCTTCACTGCTTTCAGTAACCTACCTCCTATTCCATACACCTGCAACATCTGCCACATTGCTCCCCTATCCACCCTATCATACGCCTTTTCCAAATCCAAAAATGCCACAAAAACCTCTTTACCCTTATCCAAATACTGTTCACCTATATGTTTCACTGTAAACACTTGGTGTACACACCCCCTACCTTTCCTAAAGCCTACTTGTTCATCTGCTATTCTGCTCTCTGTCTTACTCTTAATTCTTTCAATAATAACTCTACCATACACTTTACCAGGTACACTCAACAGACTTTTTCCTCTATAATTTTTGCACTTTCTTTTGTCCCTTTTGCCTTTATACAAAGGAACAATACACGTTCTCTGCCAATCCCTAGGTACCTTATCCTCTTCCATACATTTATTAAATAATAACACCAACCACTCCAAAACTATATCCCCACCTGCTTTTAACATTTCTATCTTTATCCCATCAATCCCAGCTGCCTTACCCTTTTTCATTCTACCCACTGCCTCACGAACTTCCCCCACACTCACAACTGGCTCTTCCACACTCCTACAAGATGTTATTCCTCCTTGCCCTATACACGAAATCACAGCTTCCCTGTCTTCATCAACATTTAACAACTCCTCAAAATATTCCCTCCATCTTCCCGATACCTCTAACTCTCCATTTAATAACTCTCCTCTCCTATTTTTAACTGTCAAATCCATTTGTTCCCTAGGCTTCCTCAAATTATTAATCTCACTCCAAAACTTTTTCTTATTTTCAACAAAATTTTTTTTAACATTTCACCCACTCTCTCATTTGCTCTATTTTTACATTGCTTCACCACTCTCTTAACCTTTTTCTCTCCATATACTCTTCCCTCCTTGCATCAATTCTACTTTGTAAAAACCTATCATATGCTAACTTTTTTTCCATTACTACTCTCTTTACATCATCATTCCACCAATCGCTCCTCTTCCCTCCCGCACTCACTCGCCTGTAACCACAAACTTCTGCTGAACACTCTAACACTACATTTTTAAATCTACCCCATACATCTTCGACCCCATTGCCTACACTCACACTAGCCCATCTATGCTCCAATATTTGTTTATATCTTACCCTAACTGCCTAATCTTTTAGTTTATAAACCTTCACCTCTTACTTACTGCTTCTATTTTCCTTGTATCCCATCTACCTTTTACTCCCACTGTAGCTATAACTAAAAAGTGATCTGATATATCTGTGGCCCCTCTATAAACATGTACATACTAAAGTCTACTCAACAGTCTTTTATCTACCAATACATAGTCCAACAAACTACTGTCATGTCGCCCTACATCATATCTTGTATACTTATTTATCCTCTTTTTCTTAAAATATGTATTACCTATAACTAAACCCCTTTCTATACAAAGTTCAATCAAAGGGATCCCATTATCATTTACACCTGGCACCCCAAACTTACCTACCACACCCTCTCTACATGTTTCTCCTACTTTAGCATTTAGGTCCCCTACCACAATTACTCTCTCACTTAGTTCAAAAGTTCCTATACATTCGCTTAACATCTCCCAAAATCTCTCTCTCTCCTCTACACTCCTCTCTTCTCTAGGTGCATACACGCTTATTATGACCCACTTTTCGCATCCGACCCTTATTTTAATCCACATAATCCTTGAATTTACACATTTATATTCCCTCTTCTCCTTCCATAACTGGTCCTTCAACATTATTGCTACCCCTTCCTTAGCTGTAACTCTCTCAGATACTCCTGACTTAATCCCATTTATTTCTCCCCACTAAAACTCGCCTACCCTCTTCAGCTTTGTTTCGCTTAGGGCCAGGACATCCAACTTCTTTTCATTCATAACATCAGCAATCATCTCTTTCTTATCATCCGCACTACATCCACGCACATTCAAACATCCCAGCTTTATAAAGTTTTTCTTCTTCTCTTTTTTAGTAAAAGTGTACAGGAGAAGGGGTTACTAGCCCATTGCTCCCGGCATTTTAGTCGCCTCATACGATACGCATTGCTTACGGAGTAAAGATTCTTTTCCACTTCCCCATGGACAATAGAGAAAATAAAAAGAACAAGAGCTATTAAGAAAAAGAAGAAAAACCTAGATGTGTGTATGTATATATATATGCATGTGCATGCCTGTGTAGTGTGACCTACGTGTAAGTAGATGTAGCTAGATATACCTCTTATCCAGCGTGTTTATGAGACAGAAAAAAGACACCAGCAATCCTACCATCATGTAAAACAGTTTCAGGTTTCTGTTTCACAGTCACCTGGCAGGACGGTAGTACCTCCCTGGGTGGTTGCTGTCTACTATACCTATAATCTTCTATTAGTGGGTGTGAATTCATAGTGTAAATCTAAGTTGCGATTCAGATGGCATGTGTTCTATAGAATACTTGGGTCATGAATAATCGATCCAAATTGGAGGCAAAGAAATTCCCAATGGGTCTCCATGGTAGGCCTCCTCTTGAAACCCATAGGCCTATGAAAATCACATGCTTTCTCTGTCATATTACCTTAGCAACAAATAAAGACATAAATGATTCATCATTCATATATATCAGGAGACTTAACCACTATTTTTATTGTTAAATTTGCTTAAAGTACAAAACGCCATTTTAACCACCAAAATTTTGCGAAATAAGTATGATAATCAATATTTCCATCCCGGCCATGCGTTGGAAATGTTATTTATTATACCGACCATCTGGCGAAAATATTAAAAAATACTTAAAAAAAAAAAAACATTTTACAGCATTTCATTAACTTTCAGATAAGACCTCAATGATCATTGTAAGTTGATATACTGAGGAGTAAAATTATTAATGTGCTCATTTCTGACCACCCCGGGCTTAGTTACTGGCCACTATTTTAACACGGCGTTTGAACCGCAGAGGTTTACTGTATGCATTCACACCCACTACATTAACAATGTTAGCAGTTAGGTTGGATTTTGTTTGATTTGTTAAGTTTTTGTTAGGTTAACTTTGGTTAGGTATGATTTGGTTTCATTTAGTTTCAATATGCTAGGATGGGATTAGTTAGAGTAGGTAAAAATTATGTAGGTTTTGTTATGTATGTCCATACTCATATACTGTAGGCTGTGCGAGTACTATTTATCGTACTATTATACTCTTTACGTGTTTCTTAGTATCTTTCACTGGTTCTTTATAAAGGCTTACCGAAATGGATTGGTCTTGATGTCTCTTGTGTCAGGCTCATCTGAAGGTGACCTTAAATATTCAGCTTTCAGTAAAAATAAAGAGGACACCAAAGCTTATGAAACCTTTCTCACTTTCAGTTAAGCCGATCTGATGTGGAAGTTTTTGTAGAAAGATTAATATCTGGTTTATGCTCTGCTGAAGTCCTCACCAAGGAGAAAGCCAGATGGCACAAGAAATGAGGGTGGAATTTTCGAAAGGATTGATGTCGAAGATATCAATCCAAGAAACAACATCCACAAGAAGGCGCTGTAGTTCCGAAGTTATACTTGTTCTGTGTTACGAATATATCTTGGAGCCTAGGGGATAAAAGCTTTGTCTAGGGGCATATGCAAAATATTAAAAAATACCCTACCCTAAGACCACATATGTAATATATACTATATTATCAGTAAGAATATGTACAACTCAAAACCTGCCTTCCCCACTTTTCATTAATAATGCACTAGTATATCGCTATCAGTTAATTACGGCTATGACACAGAAGAAAAATAAACATTACGCTAGGTACCAGCGGAGCCGCCATGACGCCACTCTCCCTGTCGGCTCCTAGCCTCTTGTTAAATGTTCTTTTAATTCATAATCTTACTTGAACATACCGGTCCCACTCAGACAATAGGGCCGGGCCCATACCAGGGCCCGTGTGAGCGCAATTATAACATATACCCAGCCTATAGCCTGATAATTTTAACAAAATAGTTCAATCAAGTCCATGTAAGTTCCATCACACCAGCACCTACGTTTTGTGACGCCACACAGCTCTCTCCACTTCCCCGAATCTTACGCGTCTGTGAGAAATTATTTGCATGAGGTTCACAGACATTACTTGAATTCTCATATGCATATAATTTGGACCAAGTTAATCTAAAATGCCACTCACTGATGTTAGCTGCACCCCAGAACTAGATCGGACTTCAGGTACACAAGTACACAACACTGCGCCTCCCTCGAAGCGGTGTCCCCGGGCATCCAAATGGGGGGAAGGAACCAATTAGAGAGGGAAATTGAAGACCACAGTGTCCGTCTTCAAAAATTCAGGCGCAGTGTCCCGCTTCAAGGACTCAGGCGCAGTGTCCGTCTTCAAGGACTCAGGCGCAGTGTCCGTCTTCAAGGACTCAGGCGCAGTGTCCGTCTTCAAGGACTCAGGCACAGTGTCCGTCTTCAAGGACTCAGGCACAGTGTCCGTCTTCAAGGACTCAGGCGCAGTGTGCGTCTTCAAGGACTCAGGCGCAGTGTCCGTCTTCAAAGACTCAGGCACAGTGTCCGTCTTCAAGGACTCAGGCGCAGTGTCCGTTTTCAAAGACTCAGTGTCCGTCTTCAAGGACTCAGTGTCCATCTTCAAGGACTCAGTGTCCGTCTTCAAGGACTCAGTGTCCTCTTCAAGCCTGTTCTCCAGGATGTCCGTCTTCAAGGACTCGTGTCCGTCTTCAAGGACTCAGTGTTCGTCTTCAAGGACTCGGCAAGTGTCCGTCTTCAAGACGGACGTTCCGTCAGGACTCCCGTGTCCGTTCAGATCGGCAGTGTCCGTCATCAAGTCGGTGTTCGTCTTCAAGGACTCAGGCACAATGTCCGTCTTCAAGGACTCAGGACACAGGCATAGTGTCCGTCTTCAAGGACTCAGGCACAGTGTCCGTCTTCAAGGACTCAGGCACAGTGTCCGTCTTCAAGGACTCAGGCACAGTGTCCGTCTTCAAGGACTCACAGACCGATTTTCATTTCTTCTAAACTTAAATTCAGTAGTAATTGAAGATGAACAAGAGAGAAATTAAAAAAGGAATGTTCAGACTTTGCAAATTATTATGATAATGATGTGGCAGCCATTCAGTTATATGACGAAATTATTGATTTAGTGATGCTTCTTCGAGCTGAAGGTAATAGAATTTTCCCTGATGGTAAAGATGGTGTGGAGTCTTTACTGCAGTATGGGAGTCATGTCTCTCTTACGCTGTGTTTACTGCAGTATGGGAGGGATGTCTTTCCCACGCTGTGTTTACAGCAGTATGGGAGGGATGTTTTTCCCACGCTGTGTTTACAGCAGTATGGGAGGGATGTCTTTCCCACGCTGTGTTTACAGCAGTATGGGAGGGATGTCTTTCCCACGCTGTGTCTTTCATACACATTACTGCTTACAATCGCATTTTCAGTCACAAGTTGTGAAAGGTCATTTTCGAAACTGAAATTAATAAAAACATAAATGAGGTCTTCAATGTCAGAGCAGCGACTGACCAACCTGGCTTTAATAAGCATTGAAAAAGAATTTCTCACAGCTGATGTAAAAAGTGAAATAGTTCAAGTGTTTTCTGACAGGAGGTATCATTTTGTGGAAAATAACTTAGTAAATTGGTTGATTTATATTTAAATCGAAAAAAGTGTTTATTTCATGTTTCATCTGTGTTTACGTATTCAAAATATCTCCCTTTCTCATAATATTTCTCAGTACTAGGCCTTATACTTGAGTCTTTGGGGCATACAATCTAGGAGTTGGCCCCGGGCATCACCAGACCTCTGCACGCCACTGCTCAAAGCCCACTCACTCCAAGCCACACTCTCACAAAGTTGGACCTATAATAATTATTGATTATTCAAATTTAAGCAGTAACACTCTGGTAATTTAGGGTTGTGGACTGTATGAATATTCTTTATGACTTAACCTTCTGAAATGGTTAACTGGAACACAACGTTAATAATTATACACTAGTATATATGGAAACTTTGATAATATTATCACCCTAATTATAAATACCAAATTTTAGACATTAACTAACCACAGTTCTTGTTGATAGATCACATCCTAACACCTCCCCGGTAATAGCTAACAGAAAGTTGGCCAAACCCTGAATATTATTATAAGAGAAGATGTACCTAACAGTTGATGTGCTGCCCAGAAGATTTAGCATCCTTTTATTTTCCATTCATAGTTGTTTATCGCTGAATGTGTACATTTACCACATCGGAGGATATTAAAGAAATTTCTAATCTTTGATTCCAGCCGATAAATCCATTTTCGCCCTCGATGACGCCCGATTAATCCACCAATTGTACAAACAATATTATTTGACCATATTGTGAGCGTCTCTCCCCCCTGTATTACTCCGCCACGCTGGTTACCCCTTTTCTTCGAAATGGTCAAATTAAATCACAGTTTTACGCACATTATTTATTATATTATTTTTTTTATTAACGTATCGGCCGTTTCCCACCAAGGTAGGGTCGCCCGAAAAAGAAAAACTTTCACTAGATTTCATAAAACTGCAACATTAACACTCCACCTTCCGAGTGCAGACACTGTACTTCCCATCTCCAGGACTCATTATATTATCTATTTACATTTATATACTCTACATTTAGGAAAATTATAAAAAAAATCCACAGCGTCCATCTACTTCTGTTCAATGCGAGTCCATACTTTTTTTATGGAGCTTTTTCCATATACTACAAACACTGCTTCATATTAGATAACCATTATTACAACAATTCAGTATCCTGCATAATATACTACAACAAAAAAGGCGCCTGAAATCGACCCTTCCAGGAATTCCAGAACGTCAGTCTCGTTGATGAAGCGAAGTAAAACGCATATGCAATGAATGAAGTTCATGTTCTCCTCAATGCTGCAATTGATGATCTTGTGCAAAATGAAATCCAATACCACACAAACTGTTTTTGGAGTTGTAGCGCCGATATGATGATATGGTGATGTAATATTGAATAATTCAAGACACTTCACATCAGCGTGGTTTTGAAGAAGTACTGGGCATGACTGATGATGACATTTAAAATGGCACTCACTTCTCTTTCAGACACCACACTAAAGAAGAAGTGATGTATCACTCCAAAAAAAAAAATGGACCCTTTTGAAGAAGTAATATATCACTCCAAAAAAAAAAAGTTCCCTGTTGAATGACTGCTTGTTGTAGATGATGGAGCACTCATCCCAAACTGCCCCCCCCCCCTCCGAGGTGGAATTTCAAGTTTCCAAATTTACAAAGATACGTGTTTGAAGAAGCACATTCAAAGGGCGCTTAGGAAGGTCTCCACTCTCCACGTTGACACACCTTTTGACAAAAATCCATATAGACGGCACCAGTAGTGCGTTTGAAAGTTGGGCCGATGGTGAAAATACCTGGAAGATGGTCAGTGCTCTTCAAAGATATTTAAAAATAGAACTCTTTCATTATATTTCAGAGGTTTCCAACGGTACCCAGTACTCATCAGGTGATCTATGCTCTTCAGTGCTGATGGGAAGACAGTCAAGCACTTCGGACAAGGAGAATTCTACCAAGAGGAAGCTAACACAAGACTCATGCTGCATATTCTTCATGCTCGTGGGGTGTTGCTGAGCACCATGGCTTGCAGTAGTGCTTTGGAATCTCAGGTTAAAGTGTTGAAGAAGGAGGTTCTACCTCTTCAGGAGGAGAATGGGAGGCTGAAGCTTCGCCTAGATGGGTTTGGGAGTGAGTGTGAGATGGTTTGAGCTGGTGAGGAAAAATATTCCAGCAGTGAGCTAAAGAGTTGCAGCAGCTTTAAGTGGCAAGTGGTTCACAATTCAGGAAGAAGGAAGTTAAGGAAGGTTAATAGAGAAGATGTGAAGGTAGGAAATCGATTCTCTGTTCTCCAGGACGAGTGTACTTCAGTGGTTAGTGAGGTTAAAGATACCACTGACTTCCCTGCTAATCTAGGTAAGAATGTTCTAATTGTGGGAGACTCTCAGGTAAGATATATGGACCGTGCTTTTTGTAACAGAGATAGAAAGGTCAGACAGAGGGTGTACCTCCCAGGAGCTGGTGTTGGTGACATAGTCAGCAGGTTGGATAATATTATGTCAGGTAATGGGAACAAGCCCCTTATCTGTCTTAGTGCTGGTGGAAATGACATCGAGAAGGGCAGGAGACAGGAGCTGCTGGATAAGTACAGGTCAGCCATTGAAGTAGTCAGGTCTAAGGGAGGGTTCCCAATCATATGTAGCATCTTGCCTAGAAGGGAAGTGGGCAATGAATGGATGTCTAGGACAATTGGTATAAATTGCTGGCTAGACAGGTACTGCAAGGAATTTGCAATCCCATTCATTGATAACTGTGATAAATTCTATGACAAGCATATGTATGCAAAGGATGGGATTCATCTCTCTCTGGGGCCGGAGTGGATGCATTAGCCAATTCGATTGAGGGTGTCATTGATGACTTGTCTAGGAATTTAAACTGATAGATTATAGAGTTATGGGAGTTTGTGGGAAACAATCGATCTGCAGTACTAGGGTTGAAAACAGTAGATATTACCAGAATACCCCAGGAATATGTTTAAAAGACAATATTCAAAATAAAGTTGCTAGTAAAGGCAAAGCCATTGTTCAACAAACAAACAAAGATAGTAGAGGGCAATGAGTGACTAGCTCCCTTAAGGTTTACTATACAAATAGTAGGAGCCTATGAAATAAGATAGATGAGCTAAGATTACTTGCAAGTGCAGGTAATATAGATATTATTGCTGTAACAGAGACCTGGTTAAACCTGAAAGATATTGAAATGCCTTCTGAATGCAACATACAGGGTTATAAACTATTCCATACTGGTAGGGTCAACAGGAAGGGTGGTGGAGTGGCGATATGTTTCAGAGATAATTTAAATTGTTGTGTTAGACAAGATATAAGATCAGAAACATCGGACACAGAATCTGTTTGGCTACAGTTTCTCGAAGGCCGTGAAAAATTAATTTTGTGTGGGATTTGTAGGCCCCCGAACCTTGTTAGCGAGAGCGGTAGGCTGCTATGGGACGAATTTCACAAGGCGTCTAGATATTAAAATGTTGTGTTAATGGGAGATTTTAACTTTAGACAAATTGATTGGAACAATATGATAGGAAATCTTTAGTCAAACGACTTTCTTGATACGGTTCAGGATTGCTTTTTAAAACAGTTTGTTACAGAACCAACTAGAGGAAACAACCTGCTTGACTTGGCTCTTGCCAATAAAGAATCACTAGTTAATAATCTAGAGGTTAATGATGAGCTTGGGAAAAGCGATCACAAATCACTTAGTTTCAATATATCATGGAATTACCCAGATAACTGCAATCAAGTCCAGACTTTCGCTTGGCCGACTTCATGGGGCTCAGAAATTACCTGGGTGGGCTAAATTGGGATGACCTGACTATGGGTCAGGTAGGTAGGACTGGTTGCCAATATGACGTATTTCAAAGCATAGTGGTAGATGCCCAGACAACTTTTGTTCCGATAGGGAAATTAGATCTAACAAAAATTATCTCAAATGGATAAACACTAGATTAAAACATCTCATTGGTGAAAAGAGAGGCATATCAAAAGAGGGGTAGGGCAGTTAAAAAATCATTATATTCAATTAAAGAGAGAGAAATAAAAAAAGGAATAAGAAAAGCATAAAGGGATTATGAGGCTAAAGTCGCAAGGGATTCGAAGATTAACCCAAAAGGGTTCTTTATGGTATACAGAAGTAAGATTATGGACAAGATAGGCCCACTTAAGAGTAACTCAGGTCAGATCACTGACAGGGATAAGGAAATGTGTGAACTTTTTAATGCCTACTTCCTCTCAGTTTTTACTCAGGAAGATACTAGCAAAATTATAGAAATAATAAATTATGTAGAACAGGACGATAATAAACTATGAACTATTAGGATAACTAATGATATGTTTTGACTGCTTCGACTGCTTCTGAAATTATGATTGTTTCTTTTTTTTCGTTGGACTATGGAATAACAATCAGCCTTGCATAATTCACTCTTATTCTGATGAACGTCGTTTTAGAATAGTAATTCAGACCTCATCTGAATGCGAATAAAATGCTGTAAAATGTCTAGCTTGAAACATTAATCTTGTAATATATACACTAGTATGCCTGTGGCTGGCATGGAAATACTGATTATCATAAATTATTTCAGAATGTTTACGGTTGTTAATTTAACAATAAAACTAATATTGAACTCTCACTCGTTATGCATTAATACAAATAAAATGATGGATCATTCATTTCTTTATATTATTTCGCTGGTGAAATATGTATGACAATGGAATCAGGTGATTTTCAAAGAAATTCCGTCGAAACCGTAAGGAATTTTGTTTCTTTTACCCGCCCTCGGGATTGGTTATTCTTGAGCCAGTATTCAGGTCAAACTTGAACGCGCCGCCAGAATCACGACGAGAGTCACGCTCGCAGTATACTCATGCAGATCCATACTTATGAAGAACCTACACACAGGCTAGTCCTACACACAGGCTGCCCCTACACACAGGCACTACACACAGGTTAGCCTTACAGACAAGGAGGCCCTATACATAGGCAGGCAGCCCCAACAGACAGGCAAGGCCTACAATAAAGCAAGCAGCCTCAACACACACGTAGGCCTTACCACAGGCATAAGGCCCAACATACAGACCAGCTCTACACACACATGCAGTCCCAACACAAAAGCAGGCACAATACATAGGCAGGACCCACATACAGGCATGCCCTACACACAGACAGGCCCTACAAACAGGCAGACAGTACAAATATGCAAGAATTACACACAGGCTAGCCCTACACACAGGAAGGCAGGCCCAACACACAGACAGGCCCAACACAGGCAGGGTTGCCCAACACACGGGAAGGCCCGGAAGGCCCTACACAGGAAGGCTTGCCCAACACACAGGTAGACTGGCCCAACACACAGGCATGCCCTAAACACAGGCAGGCTCAAAACACACACAGGCAGGCAGGCTCAAAAAAATGGGCAGGCAGGCCCTACACACAGGAAGGCAGGCCCTACACACAGGAAGACAGGCCCTACACACAGGCAGGATGACCCAACACACAGGCTGGCCCAACACACAAACAGGCAATCCCTACACACAGGAAGGCAGGCACAACACACAATCAAGCTCTATACACAGGCAGGCCCTACACACAGGCAGGCAGGTTCATCAAACAGGCAGGCCTGTATAGGCCATATACAAGCAGGCCCAACACAAAGGCAGGTCCAACACACATGGAGACCCTACACGCAGACTGGCATTATACACAGGCTGGCCCTACACACATGACGGCCATGCACACGGGCTGGCCCTACACACAACAGGCCATACACAGAGACAATTAGGCCCAGCACACAGCAAGGAACTACATACAGGCCTGTAGGCCCAAACTACATGCAGGCCCTACACACAGGTAGGCCCACACACAGGTGGGCCCTACACACAGGCAGGCAGGCTCAACACACAGGCAGGCCCTACACACAGGCATGCTTTACCAACACACATTCTGACCCTATATACAGGCTGACCCTAATCATAGGCAGGCTATACACAAGTGCACACAGGCCAAAACCACAGGCAGGCCCTACACACATGCAGGCCGCACATACAAGCTTGCCCTACACACAGGCAGGCCCTACACACAGGCAGGCCCAACACACAGGCAGGTCCAACACACATGGAGACCCTACACGCCGCCCTACACACAACAGGCCCTACACAGAGACAATTAGGCCCAGCACACAGCAAGGAACTACATACAGACCTGTAGGCCCAAACTACATGCAGGCCCTACACACAGGTAGGCCCACACACAGGTGGGCCCTACACACAGGCAGGCAGGCTCAACACACAGGCAGGCCCTACACACACACAGGCTTTACCAACACACATTCTGACCCTATATACAGGCTGGCCCTAATCATAGGCAGGCTATACACAAGTGCACACAGGCCAAAACCATAGGCAGGCCCTACACACATGCAGGCCGTACATACAAGCTTGCCCTACACACAGGCAGGCCCGACACACAAGGCCATGATCTTTCGTGCCAAGGTGCCTGATACCAGGCTGAAGATCTCAGACATCAACCTGGACTGGGTCAGCAGTTACCAATATCTTGGTATATGGATTGACAGCCGACTCTCCTTCCGCAAGCAGGCAGAGCATGTCAGGGAGCGTGCCATGCAACGTGTCACAACCATGCGTGCCATGGCCAATCCTAGGACTGGTGCCAGCCACGATATTCTCCGGATGTTCTACGTGCAGGCGGTGCGCTCGCTAGTCGACTATGGTGCAATCACCCTGGCCCATGCTCATCCCTCATGCCTCAAGCGCCTCAGCGTTGTACAAAATGCTGCGGCTCGGGTCATGCTGGGGGCTCCGGGCTGGACGAACACAGTGACTCTGAACAGAGAGGCCCAACTGCAGCCCCTAAGTGACAGGATCGCCCTTGTTGCTGCCAGGAGGTTGGCCAAATTTGTCCAGCTACCGGGCGGTGAGCGCCTGCTGAGAGACCTCCTTGACCGTCAGCGAGGCGACTTCGCAGGAGGCCGTGTCCGACTATAGTTGTGGTCGGCTGCGGAAGTGACACAGGAGCTCCTGCCCATGCCGCTCCTCGAGGACAAGGGATGCGACCGGCCAGTCGATGGGTACACCGTGCCACCGCCATGGGCACCAGAACCTGTCGTAATCCACCTTGCAAACCTGCCAGCCAGCAAGCGTCACTGTCCACAGCGCGTGCTGCAGCGGTGGGCAGCTGCAAGCACTGCTGCAGCGGAGCATCCCGGGTGTGCAGCCTGCAGTGTACTACACTGATGGATCAAGAGACCCCGAGGCCGGCCGCACGGGTTCCGGTATATATCACTCCTCCCTAACGGCCGGCTGGCGCCTCCCAGACCACTGCAGCATCCTACAGGCAGAACTCCACGCCATCCAGAGGGCCATCCAACATGCGCTCCTGGAACACCACCAACCTCCAGTCATCCACGTCGACTCCAGGGCGGCGATACAGGCCATCATGCATAGGGAGCCCAAGGATAACATCCGGCTCCTCACCACCATCAGAAGAGACCTACACTCACTTGACGAGCAGGGCCGGCAAGCAACAATCAATTGGATACCAAGCCACATCGACCTTGCTGGGAATGATGCGGCGGATGGGGCGGCTAAGTCTGCCACACTTGCGGCCCAACCTGCGACTACAATTGCCATTAGCCGCAGGCAGGTGCACCTGGGGGCAGCTTCGGCAGCCAGACGCCCACTACCAGCACCTGGAGCATCTCGGAGCCGGCACTGGTATGACAGAGCGACACGTAGGGAGCCCCCACCAAACATGAGGAAACTGAACAGGAGCTGCAAGTCAGCGTCCACCGCCTGCGCCTCGGCTACCCTACTGCAAAGCGTCTCATCAAACGCATGAGTGAGGAGCTTTGCCGCCACTGCGACCGGATGGTTCCAAAGCCTCTAGTTCACTACATGCTTGACTGTCCTGCGACGACGTCCATCCGCCGCAGGCACTTCCCGATGGCACCTGGGGATCTGACCTGCGAGGACAAAGCAGCCCGGCTGGTTTACCTGGCCACCCATGGTTTGGAGACACTGCTCCCAGTCCTAGCCACCCACCCGCCCCCTCGATGACGACGCCGGAGAACCCCGACGACGACCAAGACTACCCACTACATCTATTCTTTCTCTCACTTCCTTCTTTCTTATCCCCCATCCTTCTTCTTCCTATGTAGGTAGAACCACAGCCTGAAGTACCAAGATCTGCTGATGAAGATGCGACGTCAGAAGACACTCCCCATCATGGGGAGCCACAGCAAGAAAGAAAGAAGATGACACCCTCTACCCAGGGGCCAATGCCGGGTCACCATTTGGAGAAGACCCGGGCCGGATGTACCGGCGAACATACAACAACAACAATATCCAGGTAGATCTGTTTGTGACTCGATAAAGCCCACTGCGTGGGCGAAACGTTGTCAATAAAGGATCACATTATACTGTTTATGTGTTTATTTTTCCAGGTACAGCACACAGCAGGTCATACACATATCAGGGCATACACCCAGCAGGGATACACACAACAGGTCATACACACAGCAGGTCATACACATATCAGGGCCTACACACAGCAGGTCATACACATATCAGGGCATACACACAGCAGGTCATACACACATCAGGGCATACACACAGCAGGTCATACACACATCAGGGCATACACACAGCAGGTCATACACACTACAAGACATACACACATCAGATCATACACACAGCAGTTCATACACCTATATATGTCTATATAACCTCATAAGAATATCCAAGTTTACAACAGGACGTAGAAAAGGTAAGAAATGAGCAATTATCGTTACCACTAATTATAGCATTTCTATCTAGTACCACAAGTGCCCACTTACAATGGATCCACTAAATATGCAAAAGAAAAGGCATAAAGTGCATAAATGACTTCACGTAAGAGTACCCATTAACAGGTGTCCTCCAACGAAAGTACTAAAGAACTGACAAGCGCATTCATTATTCCATTTGCCTCTTTTTTTTCTCATTTTATGCACTATTGCTCCATGATCGCTAATGTCAAATGTCTTAGCGAAGCCGGTGTAATTTTCTTATAATGATCCAGTCGTTGTGACAAGCAGGATCTTCTTGCTCAAATTCAGATTGAGTGGGGTTGTGCGGGTAATGTTTTTCTATCAGATTTGCAATATGCTGTCTCACCACCCTCTCAAACTTTATTATGATGTGTGATATTGATGCCACTGGCCTATAGTTTTCTTTGACAGGTCTCTACTGCCTAATTTGTGTACAGAAGCTATGCCGGATTTTTTTATAAAGTCTTGGAGTTCACCTGGATTGATGCGCTTTTTCCAAAGTATACTAATGGCAACGTCTTAGTGATATTTTAAACTTGCTTACAAATTGAAAATTTAATTAATTAGTCCGAGGTGTTGCGTATATGTGTGTTTTCTATTTTCTTTTTGAACTCTAAGCGATTCCTGCTTATGTCCAGTATCTGATTGGTAGGATGGTCAAAGGTAATGAAAAATTGACTGCATTCCCTATTCTCTGTCGTTTATTTAACTGCTGAACAATGATTCACATTGGTCTCTCAAGATTTTGTTCGTTTCTTTTCAGTCGTCGGTGTATAAACCTTCTTGTTAGCTGTGTGCCAATTCCAATGGGGAATTTTGCGCATTTGAAAAAAACATTGAGGTTTTACGTTGTTTTGTGAACGGCTTTATGTTTATTATGCGCTACTTTTGTCTGGAATTATTTTTTTTGGTCAGTATTCCCTCGTGGTATGTTTTTTTTTTTGTTGTTGTTGTAACAAATACTCGATTTTTTCTTCTCATGTACATTCTTCTACGTTCTCCTTCAATGGATGATTCTCCCTTTTAGGGTTTCTTTGCTGAATACATTTGATACAAACTATATGTTACGGAATTCACGTCTTCCATGTACTCATTTGGGTTTAGATTGCTCAAGATCGTTTCCCAGAGAATGTCTTATACTTCTTTATAAATTTTATAAACTCTGTCAATTCTCCAAGGACAGTTGCTTCCCAACCTTGACAGAGCGAGGGTGTCCCAGGTGAGCGGCAAGTGACCCCTGGTGTCTGGTTGACGAAGTTTTGTTTTCACCAAGATGGCGGAATACCGGCGGAGAGTAAACACTGTCTGTTTGGAATTGCTAAAAGGTGCGGTATATCCGAGCAACGCTGAAGTCATTCTACCTCTCGTCGTTAGAGATACGGGATCCCTAGCGAGGATTTGTACGGGATATCCTTGAATGGCACCGCTAGAATCTTTGTGAAATTTGTGTCACCTGATACCTATGAGAAGGTTGTGGATACGTATCAAGAACGGCGCATCCTCGTCAACACTAGCCTGGAGGTGCACCTACTTGACGTATCGGCCCATTATTCATGGGTACGCCTTTGTAATATCCCATTCAAAGTGGATGAAGTGGATATACGACGAGAGTTTGGACACTATGGAACTATACATGCTGTCAACGTGGGGCGATGGTCCCAAGGAATTTACGCTGGTATGTTGGAGGGTCATTTTCCTGAAAATGACTTTGAGGATTCAAAATACCCTCGTATGTGACATTGGAGACGTTCAGGACGCAAATTTACGTCACCTACACAGGGCAGGTATGGACGTGCCGTCTGTGTAGTGGCCCTGGAAATATGGCCGCGACATGCAAGCGACGAAGGGAGCGGCAGCGGACAGAACAAGCTGAGGCAGCATCTAGTGTCGTGATGGAAGAGTGTGTGCAATCCCTGAAGGATGCCATATCGGTGGTGGATAATATTCTTCAAGTTCTACCTGAAAATGGGAAGTGGAGTGAAGCAGTTGAGGCCGCGGAGGAGATCGTCTCGACATTGCCACCTGCATCAGAGGACGATCAAGTTGGTGGTGTCGAGGGTGCGCCATCTCTAGTGGAACAGGTGGTGAGCCCGCCATTAGTGTTGCCTATTTCGAGGACATCCAGAGGCTCCTCGATAGCCCATCGCCGGTGGGTTTACTGTGTACGACAGTGACTTCGCCTGTGGTGGAGACAGTGTTTGAGTGTAGTGTGGGTGCAGAAGGAAGGCGTGTGCCTCATAAGTCAGTGGTAGAGGCGGACGTAGAGGTGCACAGGGAAGAGGGTGATGGGGACATGGATTACGAGGAGGCTTCCCGTAAGAGGCCCAGTGCACCCATGGAGGACGATGTCTTGACCCCGGGACAAAGGTCATGCAAAATGGTTTGGGCAGATGTAGCCAAAGGCAACAAGGGGAAGTTAGATGGGAGCGGTGGGACGTCAGCTAGGAGCACTAGTGGAAAGTCTAGGTCAGGTTTGACAGCAATAGGAAAGCGAAATGATAAAACCCAGCCATTGTCTTCAAGTGTATCACAATAAATGTTGACGGCCTCCGTACAGAGGTCAAAAGGCGATGGGTGGAGGTCTCACTACGACGTTTGGGTGTTGATGTGTTCTTTATACAAGAGCACAATTATAGGTGTGGAAG
>WNWK01008593.1:0-83276 GCA_009830355.1 Cherax destructor
TGACTATCTCTTTCGGGATTTTTCTGGCGCGTCTTTTCCCCCGAACTACTGGAGGGGCTCCGGCTAGCTCGGGCTCCGGGCGGGCGCTTGCCGTGGTGCGACGACAAGATGCTACGCAGCCAGAGGCACTCACTGGAGGTATGACTGGATGTATGGTGGTAAACACAATCGCCCTCCCGGTGCTGCGCACGGGGACCGGTGATTATCACGGCGTGGGGGCTGAGGTTTATAACACTCAGAACGGTAATGACCTCTTTTACCCAGTTAAAACAGGTAACCACACGCTTCGCGGGTGGTGCGGGCCCGGCGGTGTGCGCTTATGGCGCTTGGACTTAGATGGAGGAGACGCTGGCAAAGTCGTCTTGCTAGCCCTCGGTCATAACCTGACCTGCCGTTTTGATTCGGCTTGGTCTGAGGTTTGCTGTTCTTCCTAGCCTTGGCTGCTGATTGCTGGACGGCTGCAGCAAAAGTGACAGGGGTTGCACAGGCGGCGACACAAGAGTTGGCAATTGAGGGACTTGCAAGGGAGTACCAGCAGGGCGACAAGCCTTGTCTTTCTCGCCCAGCGGTTTAATTTTATCAATAGCATTAAAGGCGCCCAGGATGTGTTCCTTGGGGCCAAGCCCTAATTCGTCAATCCTATCATGGAGATGGAGTGGGGCATCTCTCCGCATGACGCCTCCGACGATCATGGGGATGAATGTCCACCGGGTGATGGATGAATGTCATCCACCGGGTGATGGATGAATGTCATCCCCAGATGATGGATGAATGTCCACCGGGTGATGGATGAATGTCATCCACCGGGTGATGGATGAATGTCATCCACCGGGTGATGGATGAATGTCATCCACCGGGCGATGGATGAATGTCATCCACCGGGTGATGGATGAACGTCTTCCAGCAGATCATGGATGAATGTCCTCCAGCGGATCATGGATGAATGTCCTCCAGTGGATCATGGATGAATGTCCTCTAGCGGGTGATGGATGAATGTTCTCCAGCAGGTGACGGATGAATGTCATCCACCGGGTGGTGGATGAATGTCATCCACCAGGTGATGGATGAATGTCCTCCACCGGGTGATCGATGAATGTCATCCACCAGGTGATGGATGAATGTCCTCTAGCGGATCATGCATGAATGTCCTCCAGCAGATCATGGATGAATGTCATCTAGCGGGTGATGGATGAATGTTCTACAGCGGGTGATGGATGAATGTTCTACAGCGGGTGATGGATGAATGTCATCCACCGGGTGATGGATGAATGTCATCCACCGGGTGATGGATGTCATCCACCGGGTGATGGATGAATGTCATCCATTGGGTGATGGATGAATGTCCTCCACCAGGTGATGGATGAATGTCCTCCACTGGGTGATGGATGAATGTCCTCCAGTGGTGTTGTGTGGGTCTTGGGAGAGATATTTAGGTAGACATAGACACTCCTTGTAGGATGGTTACGGTATATTTACGGTATCAGTAGGAGAGAGTCCAGCCACGTCTGTCCAGTTATAGGTCTGACACTAGTGAGGGTGTACGCATATGTGAGGCTATGCACATGCGCTGAGCCTCTGACGTCAGCGGGTATCGTGACGTCACACGCAAAGGGACCAGCTATATAAGTGGGATGAATGCTGAATGCTGGTACACTACACAAGTGTACATATGATACTGACACGACAGCTCGGCCATGTTATCGTATGACGTCTCGGCATACTATACAACTCTATAGGCTGAACAGACAGGTGGTACTGGGTGAATCTATACAATAGCAAACACATAACTTAGAACTGATCAAGATTAATCCTACTCTCGCACTTCTTGAGTTAACAGTACTTAAGAGAATGTTAATGGATCTAGATATAAACATTATATATATAACAATTTCAATTTGCAAATTTGATCGATAAATCGATGTGTATTCATGCACTCTTCGGTTTCTGAGGAAGAATAAATATTTACAGGGAAGAAGTTTTAACAGGAAAGATAAACTCGGCTAACACGGGTTATACTGTTAAAACTCAGAGAGAACTTGAATACACAAACATCTTGCTAGATACTGGAAATCTAATAACAAAACACACAGTCAATAATTCGGTTCTAAACTGGATTTTCTGATTTTCTATCTTTAGCTCACAACTTATGATCACTTTCCTACTGGAGGAATGAACAACTCGGTTTTGATCAACTTATAATCACTTTCCTACTGAAGGAATGAACAGACTCAGTATTGATCAACTTATAATCACTTTCCTACTGAAGGAATGAACAGACTCGGTGGAGTGGATGGATCTCTCCCGGTTGAAATAGTTAGCTCAAAGACACAAAGTATGAGCAAGGAGAACGGCTCTCACTATCTCTTACTGCAGGTAAGAATTACTCGAACACGACACTTTACTCTGCAAAGGCTTACTGTCAACTGGAAGGAACACTATCTGGAACACGAGGACAACAACTGGCACTCTAGTGAATACACTAGCAACAGAAACGGCTTTCTGCAATTGCTTTTGCATCAGCGAGAGATGCTATAACTCATTCAAATAGTCTTTCTTCAACAAAGCGTCCCCTGGAGAGGAACTACTACTTGAACTAGCAACATTGCAAGGATAGACTCAGTACTCAAGGCGGTCCGGGATACCTCCGGCACCCTAGGCATCTGAACGCTATCTTGCATGCAAGATATTGTAGGGGCTGAATTCCAGACAGGAGTGACAGTAATACTAGTGCCTTGACCGCTCGGCAATGTTAACAAATAGAACACATACTTTCTACAAGAACTAATCTGAACTTCACATTCCGCATCACTCTGGCAAATCTCTGATACAAGCTCGAAGAACAAACACATTGCTCAACGGCTAGAGACTGTCTTTCAATCATTAAGGGACTATAAGAACTTTTCACTGACTTATCATTATGGCTCTGAATAGCAGTACACACAGTATTATCACACGCATTTACTTGAGCTTCATTGCCTCGACTGGCAGCAAACACATTACTACTTGACTTTACTTGAGACATGACTGAGCAATTAAACGAGAATTGAAATGAAGCAAAATTTACACAAGTATATGGCACAATATAGCTTAACTGATAGAAATTATTAACTATTCTGCATAAGTAACACGGATAATAGCACAATAACACTAAAGAAAAGATAACTCACTGGAAATTTACTTGCAGGAAACTCAACACACTAAGATAAAAACAATCTAGCTTTAACTTGAACAGCAAATGGTTTTCTTTTCTTGTAAATATCAACAAAATTACAACACAATAAAAAGAATTAAATGCACAATTAATTAAAAGAATTCAATAATGGTTATGGCACTAGCAACAATCTGATAAAACAATTCAATAGAATTGTTCACTGGCAAAAATTAAAGTAACTTTACTGCTTGAATCACTAGAAGTTCACTGGAATATTACTTATTACTCTTAGGAAATGACAAGTTACTTGAGCAGTTAAACACAACAAAATTGATGAAACAAAAATTGAATACTGGGGAATATAATTTACACAAAATAAATTTCAGGAATTATCAATAGTCAATAATTGCACTGGGGGAAAAACTTTGCAACACAAGAAATAAGATATTACGAATGAATTAGTTTGAACACTCTTACTCTTTATTGCAAGCAAAGCAAGGTAACTCAATAAAATAATTACTGGAACAATTTACTAAAAACACTGACTTTAAACAAACTTAAGAGTGAAATTGTTCAAACAACACTTTAACATGAACTATGTAAAAAAATCATGAACAAGATATTTAACAAGAAAATAAGGCAACACTTACAGGAACTGAAGTACAACTCATCAGGGTAATTAACTTTTGGACTTACAAATTCACAAAAAGTCAATTTCGTTGTCCTTGAGATTAGTAACTTATCAGAAGAAATTGAGATCTTCAATAAAAATTATAGCACTAGTCTGCAAAGTTGAAACACATTAGCACTGTATAAAAAATAAACAAGTACACAAAACAATATTGGGTGCAAGGGAAAAAGTAACACTGACTGCAACACATATTACTGGTAAAAGGTTAAAAATTGCTTGGAGGAGAAAACAATATGTAGTTACTGGGGCAAGCAAAATTAATTAATTACACAATTAATATTAACAAACAAGGGTAAAATAATAAAAATGATAACTCTGGGATAGTACACTTGGTGAAACACAATAATTAACAAGACAGAAAATTCAACAACACATGGACAATGCTGGGGAAAAATTTAAAATCTTTTAAAATTACTACTTGGTGGAATATTGGAACACTAGATAACTTTAACAAAACTGTACTTACTGCATATTTAGTAACACAACGAAATTCACAGAAATTATAACGCAATAATTAACAAGATACAATACTAGTGAAATCAAAAATTAATGCAAATAATTAATTTAACACAGAACACTTCCTAGGATAACTCAAAATTTATATAACTCGCAGAAATTGTCTCACCACACGAAATTGTCTATAGATTATCTGAAAAATAAAACAACAACACAGTAAATGTCTCTAGGGTGGAAATCGTTGACTGAAGCGTGGTGGTGGAGGGTGGTGGTGGAGGATGGTGGTGGAGGATTGTGGTCTGGTCCACTCGTTGATAACTTGAAGTAATGTGCATAAACCGGCGGACTACGAACCGAGGCTTTGTACAGTTGGCACAACAGTTCAGAAGAAACACACTCAGGACGCTCGACCTGGTTCGTAGCCAATAAACTGCTTGCAGGACCCAGTTAAGGGTGAAATAATCCACACTTAATGCTTTGTGTGGGTGGATACACGTGGTCAAGGCGTCTGCCTTAGCGTGGGTGGTGGGGGGGTGGTTGGTTGGGGTAGCCCACACCGCTTCCCGCGTGCCTGTGGCTTACGCCGTTTATATGAACTTAACCCAGGGTGGCTTGAATAACCCAGGATACCACGGGGATGGTATTGTACTCAGAACAGCAATACACTGGAGTACAAAGGTGGTATAAATGCGTGAACTCACGTGGCTTACTTCTCAGACAGCAGAGTGGCTTGCTGGCTTAGTAGAATATTTTCACACAGGTTGGCTGGCTTGGAATCTTGTAACAAATTAGCACAGCAAGGTAGAAGCTGGCTTAAGCCTAGGCTGACGTAACTGGTGGTGGCTTTACTGGCTGGAATGGTACTCTCCCCTCACTGGCTTACTCGTACAGAATTTGCAAAACCCGGGTCAACCCCTCGTAGGTTTTAACAAATCAACAAATGAGGCACTTAACTGACCAGGAGATACTTTAGATATTGTAGACTTCTTGGATGTAGGTAGCTGGTAACGTGGTCGGTCTGGAGGCTGTTTGCTTGCTTGTCGTAGTCTATCTCTCTATAACAGCGTAATCGATAAAAATTACGGCACACCGCTGCTCACCACTTGTTGTGTGGGTCTTGGGAGAGATATTTAGGTAGACATAGACACTCCTTGTAGGATAGTTACGGTATATTTACGGTATCAGTAGGAGAGAGTCCAGCCACGTCTGTCCAGTTATAGGTCTGACGCTAGTGAGGGTGTACGCCTATGTGAGGCTATGCACATGCGCTGAGCCTCTGACGTCAGCGGGTATCGTGACGTCACACGCAAAGGGACCAGCTATATAAGTGGGATGAATGCTGAATGCTGGTACACTACACAAGTGTACATATGATACTGACACGACAGTGGATCATGGATGAATGTCCTCCAGCAGATCATGGATGAATGTCCTCCAGCGGATCATGGATGAATGTCCTCTAGCAGGTGACGGATGAATGTCATCCAGCCTCACTCCAGAACTTAATGCCTTCCTCGCTGTTCTCAACCCACTTTGACTATGTGTTCACTTGCCATCGAGTGCATAGTGCCCTAATACTTCGCCATAACTTGCCACTCTGGCCCAGAGAACTCGAGAGTGGTTAGCAAGTTAACTTTCAAAGCACAAGGACGTAGAGTTTGTTATTGTCCGGAGCATCTGAAGATCCCGTGTAATGAATGAGTCAATGGAGAGGTGAAGACTGCTTCTCCAAGTGTCAGAAATAACAGCATGCTTCCTTTCTCAATTTCTGGGTCTGGTACATGGGAGAGACAGGTAGCAGGGTACATAAAGGTACATGGGAGAGACATAGCAGTGTACATGGGAGAGACATAGCAAGGTACATGAGGTACATGGTTCTATCCCCACCCGCGGTATGGTTTGCTTGCAATTGTGTCATTACAATTTCGTGAGTCATAATAGGGTACATGGGAGAGACAGATAACTGGGTACATTGAAGTGGTTGAGAAAGATAACAGGGTACATTGGAGTGCATGAGAGATAACAGGGTACATGGGAGAGACAGATAACAGGGTACATTGAAGTGCTTGAGAAAGATAACAGGGTACATAGAAGTGCTTGAGAAAGATAACAGGGTACATTGAAGTGCTTGAGAAAGATAACAGGGTACATTGGAGTGCATAAGAGAGACAGATAACAGGGTACATGGGAGTGACAGATAACAGGGTACATGGGAGTGACAAATAACAGGGTACATGGGAGTGATAGATAACAGGGTACATGGGAGTGACAGATAACAGGGTACATGGAAGAGACCGATAACAAAGCACTTACAGGTCCGCACTCGGGCTACCTGCTAAGAAGAACTATCCACTTCTACCAAGATTATGGATGATAGTGCATTGTCTAGGTGTTTGAGTCAAGGATAGAAAAACAGAAGGCTCTTTCCCTACCCTTCACTCCCAGCCTCTCTCTCACATCATAATGTCCAAGAGTCAGTCATAATAACCTTCCAGTCATGAACTGTTATCGTGGGATGTTTCTCAAGATCTTACTCATTGCTATCCAGGGATGTCTCTCAAGATCTTCCTCAGTGTTAAATAACAAAAAGACACAATACCGTGACTGGAACAATACACACACAACCCGCACATATTAAAGAGAGGAGCTTACGACGACGTTTCGGCCCGACTTGGACCATTTACAAAGTCACACTAACACACAAAGACGGGGGAAGTGGTATTTATAGGCAGGCAGACAGGGGAGGGTACCAGAGTGGGGTAAAAATGGAGTAAGTAGTGAAAGTGGTAGTAGTAGTGGAGACAGTCATATTCTAGAGGAGCACTGCAATGAGGCTAGCGGCCCGCAAGGGTGGGACGAGAACACAGAGGGAGGAAAGGCGAATAAAATAAAGGACAAATACAAGGCAAAAGAAAAGAAAGAAAGGAAAACCCATAGGAGAAAAAAAGGAGAAGAGGGAAGAGATGAAAGGGGAAGGAATCAGGTTAAGTCACGGGTGTTCTGAAGTTTAGAGCATTTAACAATGTAATGAGAGAGGAAAGCATCAACAGAGACAAAGCCAGGGCTAAGATTCATACAGGGAAAGTTGTGTATAAGGGAGGATTCAACCAGGCGGCGACTATGAAAGTTAGACGTAGGGTAGACAGTTTTAGCAGAAGACCAATCAATAGGATGACTGTGATCTCTGACATGACAGAAAAGAGCATTATTAGTGTCGGCAAGCCTAACACTATTTTTGTGCTCCCTGAGTCTGTCAGAAAGAGATCGGCCAGTTTCTCCGAAGTACTGAAGAGGACAGGAGGAACAAGAAATAGAGTAGACACCAGGAGAATCTGTGGAGGGAGGGGAGGTATGAACTAGATTAGTGCGAAGAGTGTTAGTCTGACGAAAGGTAAGTTTGATGTCTAAGGAACGAAGAGAGTTGCTGAGATTAGAGAGACCAGAGATGTAGGGAAGGCAGAGGACTGGAGAGTTCTCAGAAGTAGAGGGTTTAGGAGAGAAGAAAGTCCGTTTGGCACGAGAGAAAGCAGAGTCTATGAAATGGGAAGGGTAGCCCAGGCGGGAAAATGAATTATGAAGAGTGGAAATTTCTGCTTCAAGAAACTGAGGATCACAGATATGGAGAGCACGGAGAAAGAGGGAGATAAGAACACTCTTCTTGACAGAGGAGGCATGATAAGAGAAGTAATGAATGTACATGCCACTGTGCATAGGCTTGCGGTACACGGAGAAGGCAAAACCTGTAACTGAGCGGTGGACATGAACGTCAAGGAAAGGAAGCAAAGCAAAGCTGTTGATGCTTTCCTCTCTCATTACATTGTTAAATGCTCTAAACTTCAAAACACCCGTGACTTAACCTGATTCCTTCCCCTTTCATCTCTTCCCTCTTCTCCTTTTTTTCTCCTATGGGTTTTCCTTTCTTTCTTTTCTTTTGCCTTGTATTTGTCCTTTATTTTATTCGCCTTTCCTCCCTCTGTGTTCTCGTCCCACCTGCGGCCGCTAGCCTCATTGCAGTGCTCCTCTAGAATATGACTGTCTCCACTACTACTATTACTACTACTACCACTTCCACTACTTACTCCATTTTTACCCCACTCTGGTACCCTCCCCTGTCTGCCTGCCTATAAATACCACTTCCCCCGTCTTTGTGTGTTAGTGTGACTTTGTAAATGGTCCAAGTCGGGCCGAAACGTCGTCGTAAGCTCCTCTCTTTTATATGTGCGGGTTGTGTGTGTATTCCTCAGTGTTATCCAGGGATGTCTCTCAAGATCTTCCTCAGTGTTATCCAGGGATGTCTCTCAACATCTTCCTCAGTGCTATCCAGGGATGTCTCTCAAGATCTTCCTCAGTGTTATCCAGGGATGTCTCTCAAGATCTTACTCAGTGTTATCCAGGGATGTCTCTAGAGATCTTACTCAGTGTTATCCTGGGATGTCTCTCAAGATCTTCCTCAGTGTTATCCACGGATGTCTCTCAAGATCTTCCTCAGTGTTATCCAGGGATACCTCTCAAGATCTTCCTCAGTGTTATCTAGGGATGTCTCTCAAGACCTTTCTCAGCATTATCCAGGGATCTCTCAAGATCTTCCTCAGTGTTATCCAGGGATGTCTCTCAAGACCTTCCTCAGTGTTATCCAGGGATCTCTCAAGACCTTTCTCAGCATTATCCAGGGATGTCTCTCAAGATCTTCCTCAGTGTTATCCAGGGATGTCTCTCAAGATCTTCCTCAGTGTTATCCAGGGATGTCTCTAGAGATCTTTCTCAGCATTATCCAGGGATGTCTCTCAAGATCTTCCTCAGTGTTATCTAGGGATGTCTCTCAAGACCTTCCTCAGTGTTATTCAGGGATGTCTCTCAAGATCTTCCTCAGTGTTATCCAGGGATGTCTCTCAAGATCTTCCTCAATGTTATCCAGTGATGTCTCTCAAGACTTTCCTTAATGTTATACAAGGATGTCTCTCAAGATCTTACTCAGTGTTATCCAGGGATGTCTCTCAAAATATTACTCAGTGTTATCCAGGGATGTCTCTCAAGATCTTCCTCAGTGCTATCCAGGGATGTCTCTCAAGACCTTTCTCAGTGTTATCCAGGGATGTCTCTCAAGATCTTCCTCAGTGTTATCCAGGGATGTCTCTCAAGATCTTCCTCAGTGTTATCCAGGGATGTCTCTCAAGATCTTCCTCATTGCTATCCAGGGATGTCTCTCAAGACCTTCCTCAGTGTTATCCAGGGATGTCTCTCAAGATCTTCCTCAGTTTTAGAAAAGTCTTTGAACGATTGATATGATGTTTTTGTTAATAGGTAATTTTTTTTAATCTCGTTTATTCATTGTTGCAATGGTTGTGTGACCCCTCATGAAGGGTTCATTTGTGATGGTGACTATCTGGTCACCCCTCGCATCAGACCTCGTTACTTTGAATTGCTTCGGTGTTGCATGACCCATTCTTGGTGTTTATTGCTTCCTGGTTAATATAATATTGACTATTTGAATAGTTTCAGTTTTTTTAAATAGTATTTCAGTGGTGTTTATTTTTCAGAGTTTTCATGGTGCAGAGCACTGCGTTTCCGCAGCACGTTTCTCACAGCATTTTTCCCTCAGTACCTTTCCCACAGCGCCTTTCCTACAGCACCTTTCCCAGCACCTTTCCCGCAGCACCTTTCCCTTAGCACCCTTTACACAGCACCTTTTCCCAGCACCTTTCCCCTAGCACCTTTCCCCTAGCACCCTTTTCACAGCACCTTTCCCACAGCACCTTTCCCGCAGCACCTTTCCCCTAGCACCTTTCCCTTAGCACCCTTTACACAGCACCTTTTCCCAGCACCTTTCCCCTAGCACCTTTCCCCTAGCACCCTTTTCACAGCACCTTTCCCCCAGCACCTTTCCCCTAGCACCCTTTTCACAGCACCTTTCCCACACCACCTTTACCGCAGCACCTTTCCCCTAGCACCTTTCCCACAGCACCTTTCCCCCAGCACCCTTTTCACAGCACTTTTCCCACAGCACCTTTCCTGCATCACCTTTGCCAAGCACCTTTCCCACAGCACGCTGCTGATACATCAGCACGCTGCTGATGTATCCAGTTTTCCAAAAAAGGGCTCCCCCAACTTCCCCTGAAATTTCCCAGCTTCCCCTGAACTCCCAAAGCTTCCCCTGAACTACCAAAGCTTCCCCTGAACTCCCAAAGCTTCCCTTGAACTCCCAAAGCTTCCCCTGAACTCCCAAAGCTTCCCCTGAACTCCCAAAGCTTCCCCTGAACTCCCAAAGCTTCCCCTGAACTCCCAAAGTTTCCACTGAACTCCCAAAGCTTCCCCTGAACTCCCAAAGCTTCCCCTGAACCTTCCCCTCTTAACCATCCTTCCCCTCTGATTGTGTATGCGCATTTATATGAGTGTACGAGTGTGTATTCAGACTGTTGTGGCTTGTATGCAACTGTCAATAAATATTTTATATACATCTTTTTTTCGTATTAAACTATCGTAGCGACCTGATAATGTAATAGAGCCTAGTCCTACCAGGCTAACTTATCCTTATGTTTAGTAGTTGTTGCTTAGTATAAGTGAAGTAGAGTTTGTATATGATCAGGCTGGTTGTTGCCAGTCTAGTGTAAGTATGTATTCTTAGACATATAAATTACTTTTAAAATATCGAGAGTATTTGCAGCAATGAATACACATTGTTTTGAAATATTTGTATGAATATATTCCTTGACGTATGATGTAGTTCAAATTCGTCCTGTTCCGCCTCCCTTCTCCATCCTATTCTTATAGGTGCCCCGTGGCCTGGTGGCTAAAGCTCTCGCTTTACACGGCGAGGGTCAGGGTTCGATTCCCAGCGAGGGTAGAAACATTGGGCGTGTTTCTTTACACCGATTGTCTACATTCCCCATCAGTAAAATGGGTACCTGGGTGTTAATCGACTGGAGTGGGTCGCATCCTGGGACAAAACTGACCTAATTTGCGGGAAATGCTCAGCATAACAAGGGGCTTTCTATATAGTAGTATGTCATTGATGTCAGCTATGGTCTGTATACCTTGTACATGTACTGGTAGTAAATAAAGATATTATTATTCTATCCTATATACAGTACGATGGAGACATTATCATAAATTTCTCTCTCTCTCTGCTCTTCCCTCTGATGATGGAAATGCCCTCATAAAATTTAATTTCTGTGAATGGGATAGGCTATCATGAGAGATGGTAATTCCCAAGTGACAGAAACTGCAGCTCTGCTCGACGGTAACCTCTGAAGGTGTCGAACCTGTTGAGTCTTTAGTGGAAGACTGACGATATCCTCATTACTTTTAGTGGAAGACTGACGATATCCTCATTACTTTTAGTGGAAGACTGACGATATCCTCATTACTTTTAGTGGAAGACTGACGATATCCTCATTACTTTTAGTGGAAGACTGACGATATCCTCATTACTTTTAGTGGAAGACTGACGATATCCTCATTACTTTTAGTGGAAGACTGACGATATCCTCATTACATTTAGTGGAATACTTGACGATATCCTCATATAACCATTTTCTTTTATGTAATTATATTATCATTTTAACATATAAACTGTTTCTCAATTATATTTTTTGATTTTTATTTCCAGGTAAATTGTAAGAACGATTAATACCGAAGTGTTGAAATTGAAAAAAAAATAAAATACTGTATGAAGTGAAATTAATTCAGGAAATAATTGAAGGCATTTAAAATTTTAAAGTGACGAATTTCACATCAAGTCAGTTTGCAGAAAATTGTGTTTACACACCACAGAAACTACAGCAGGGGAAGAAAATCCTGTGATTGATGTGGTAGAGAAGTGGGAGATAGTGCGTGGGTAGCGTAGTGTAGAGTGGAGTAGGTGGGGTTAAGTATGGTGCTAGGAGAGTGTGGGTAGTGTCCTCCCCCGTCAACACTGACTCATACCGTCTACACAACCTCAGCCTCCACCTCCTCCTCCTCCCCGTCTCACAAGGTAAGTTAATTTACTGCTACCTTGCTCCCTTCTGCACATGATGGAGAAATTATTCGACACATGTAATTTACTGTTCTCTCTCTCTCTCTCTCTCTCTCTCTCTCTCTCTCTCTCATTCTCGTTCTCTCTCATTCTCGTTCTCTCTCATTCTCGTTCTCTCTCTCTCTTTCTCATTCTCGCTCTCTCTCTCTCTCTCTCTCTCTCTCTCTCTCTCTCTCTCTCTCTCTCTCTCTCTCTCTCTCTCTCTCTCTCTCTCTCTCTCTTATGTATATATATATATTATTATGCAGGATTCTGCATTGTTATAATAATGTTTATAAAAAATTAATTGTAGTAAAATGTCCATAGTGTCAGTGGACGGGGTTCTGAAATCAAACTTGTATTGTACAGGTGACTGGATAAGAGTTGTGTGGGGGTGGGTGATGGAGTCAGTGTCGTGGTAGTTGTGTGGGGGTGGGTGATGGAGTCAGTGTCGTGGTAGTTGTGTGGGGGTGGGTGATGGAGTCAGTGTCGTGGTAGTTGTGTGGGGGTGGGTGATGAGTCAGTGTCGTGGTAGTTGTGTGGGGGTGGGTGATGGAGTCAGTGTCGTGGTAGTTGTGTGGGGTGGGTGATGGAGTCAGTGTCGTTAGATTGTGTGGGGGTGGGTGATGGAGTCAGTGTCGTGGTAGTTGTGTGGGGTGGGTGATAGAGTCAGTGTCGTGGTAGTTGTGTGGGGGTGGGTGATGGAGTCAGTGTCGTGGTAGTTGTGTGGGGTGGGTGATGGAGTCAGTGTCGTGGTAGTTGTGTGGTGGTGGGTGATGGAGTCAGTGTCGTGGTAGTTGTGTGGGGGTGGGTGATGGAGTCAGTGTCGTTGTAGTTGTGTGGGGGTGGGTGATGGAGTCAGTGTCGTGGTAGTTGTGTGGGGGTGGGTGATGGAGTCAGTGTCGTGGTAGTTGTGTGGGGGTGGGTGATGAGTCAGTGTCGTGGTAGTTGTGTGGGGGTGGGTGATGGAGTCAGTGTCGTTGTAGTTGTGTGGGGGTGGGTGATGGAGTCAGTGTCGTGGTAGTTGTGTGGGGGTGGGTGATGGAGTCAGTGTCGTGGTAGTTGTGTGGGGGTGGGTGATGGAGTCAGTGTCGTGGTAGAAGTTGTGGGAACAAGGTGTAGGCTGATTATGTAAGTTTGTGGTATTTTGGCTAAGTTTAGGCCATAGGTTGTTTTGGGAATTTTGTTCGTATTCTTGTGAGAAATAAATGACCTGTATGAAACTCATTATTGCGCTCATACAAGTAATTTGATTAGAAGGCAACTAACTTACATTTTATTGCACCTCTGAGGTATGTGGGAATTTCGAATTTTTTAGGTCTTTTGAAAAATATCCCCTCCGACACCCAAAATCATACCGGGACCTAAAATATTAACCAATAAATTTAAGAAACCAGTAGTTCTTGTAAAATTATTATTGAAGTGGACTTTATGGGGTTTTAGACTGACCAAAGGAAAAACACGATGGAGCCCATAGTATAATAATGTCATTCCAGTAAATATTGATTATTGAAATAATAGAAGAATTAATACAAATTGATATAATTAAAAAACTTTATATTACCACTTACCAAATTTTCTCTGGAGGTCACTTGACGCAGCTGGACCGCCCACAACACCTGCCTAAATATGAAGAACCTAACTGGCCAGTAGTTCAAAATAAAAAGGGCAGTTTACTTAGCTGTGGGTGCTGATGGGTCCTTAGATTCCTCCTTCCTGCGTTAAATTTGATGCCAATTCTCCATTAAGCCTCAAAGAACACCAAATTTCTGGTGTAAATTACCATGTGATCCCACACATTTTATCCCAGCATGGCATCTTCCTATTTCACTTTGTATCCACCCTATTACAGTGGTTTTCACACTTATTTTTTCTCAGTCTGCAGTATAGTGCATCACCGTATTATTTTCTGCTCATCTGAGGTCGATTCACTATAATTTGTCCTCGATGAAGCTTGATTCCATTGGCCAGTTACTGGGAACACATCTCTACAATCTCCATTAATGGCGTTCCCCCAATTTTCCACTCTCACCACCCGATTATGGTGGTTTCGTTAATTTCCTGTCCCATATTCTACACCGGGGACATTTATACAACTTCCTATTATGAAGTGAGGCCGATATTCCCCATTAGGCCTCTGAAAACTCCTAAGTTCTGGTGCAATTATCCGACCAGTCCTTCCACTACTGAATTCAACTCCGCGACCTTCTTCTCCACCCTCGCGCAAGGGCAGATCCTCCAAGAGTCAAATAAACACCATTTTATGCTTATTTACATTACTAAAATTATACACTATAATTTCGGAAAATTAGGTACAAAAATTTCCACAATTCTCATGATATTACCTGTAAGGCCCTGGTATATGGAGGGGCCTGTTTAAGTTTTGGAGAGTACAGGTGAAATGTTTTTGCTTACAGGCTACAGACCTGCACAAGGGGGAGTCATGGATACCCACTGTTTTCATATGGCCTAACAAATAACTTGTATCCATGTAATAGTAGATGTGAAATACGTTTAAGGCAGGTTTTGTTTATTAATGTGTAGTGGTGTATGGTATTTGTTGTAAGAGTGTTGTGTGTTGTATATTTACAGTTACTGTTAATATAGTCCTTCTCAGGGGGGGGAGGGGCTCATTGGCACGGTGAAGAGGCTTTTGGTCTGAGGAATTGAACCTTTCGGTCTTCTTCCTCCGACCGAACCTAATTACCCCCCCTCCCCCTTCCCTGCCCCTCTCTTCACACCCCAACCTTCCCATTCCTCCTCTCCCCCTCCCCCTTTCCTGTTTGGGGTCCTTCCCTCAGGCATTCGAGTCCCTAGGAAAAATAAACACATAAGCAGTATAATGTGATCCTTTATTGACAACGTTTCTCCCACACAGTGGGCTTTATCAAGTCACAAACAGATCTACCTGGATGAAAGGTACATGAATATTTATAGGATGGAGTCAGGTGGAGAATGCTGGGTAGGATGGATCTGAACCTGCATGTGACAATCTTCCGAGTAGGGTGATAGAGTCTAGGACCTTGGGTAGCTTTAGAAAAAGATTGAACAAGTAGATGTGTAGACCTTCTGCAGTGTTCCTCCATTCTTATGTTCTTATGTGGGATAGCGATGAAGAAGTTTCTTGGCAAGGGGTTCATCTATGTTACAGAAGCCGTTGTTCTGGTTGAAGTTGTTGGATATACAGATAAGTGATGATTCCAGGATTCTGCGGTATTGTTTTCTTCTCTGGCGATAGGTCTTGCACTTATTTCTGTAGTTGATTAAATATTGTGTGAATTTCGGTGTTGAACGCAGGCATTTCTTAAATCGTCAGATCTGCCTGCGTACTGGTGTTCGGAAATACGTGTTTGGAGGTCCCTGGATGTTTCGCCCATGTATAATTTGCTGCAGCCATTACAAGGGATTATGTATACCCCTGCAGAGGATTGAAGCTTGTCCTGTCTATTACTGGTAATGTCCTTGATGGTGGTGGATGTGGAGGTAGATACTTGGAATGAGGTATTGGAAAAAATGTTGGAAACGTGTTTGGCAATGGAGTTGGTGGGGATGACTATGTATCTCTTCTCAGCAGTGTCTTCTCTGGGTGTGTTGAAGATGTTTAATGCCCGTCGTCTGCAGTCTCTAATGAAGTGACGAGGATAGTGAGGTTTAGAAAATACCTGTTCAATCAGAGAGCATTCTTCCTCAAGGAACTCACTGCTGCAGATTCTGAGTGCGCGCAGGAAAAAGCCTATAATTACACCACGTTTAATTTTAGTGTCGTGGTGAGAGTAGAAGTGAATCATCAATTTTCCTACACAGGCCACCGATCTCTTGCGCAGGAAAATTTACGATTCACTTGATCTTCCTATTCCTGCCAGCGATTTCATCAACCTTGTTGAACTATGTGTTGGCTTTACGTGTTTCTCTTTCGAAAATCACCACTTTCAGCAAACTTTTGGACTACCCATGGGATCGCCACTTAGTGCCGTCCTTGCGAACCTATACATTGAACATCTTGAAGCCGAGCGATTTTCCACTATTATTTCCTCTTCTGTCACCTGGCTCCGTTATGTTGACGACATTCTCATCATAACTCCCAGACGCTTCAACGTTCAAGCTCTCCAACACAAACTCAACCAGGTCGAGCCCTCAATCCAGTTCACACTAGAAGAAGAAGTCGACAACACTCTTCCTTTCCTTTCCACTGTGGTCACAACTTCCACAGTCACCTTTGTATCTAACTCCTTTGCAATCCTGGATTCTGAGATCCCAACCTCGTCGCCTCATACTGTCCTTGAATCTTTGTCTTCTCGCTCGCATGTTTCCATGTCAATAAGACGTCCCACAACTATGTCTACAAGACCTCCCAAAGATTTTTTCTTTCCGGTCTCTGTGCCTAGTTCTTTACCTCTAACTGGCTCTGTTAGGATTGTGGAGGTTCATCCTACCCCTCGTACAGTACCCTCCTCTCCTGTGAGAGGGATCGCCCGACATGTCATCTGTGAAGCTAAGCGCACTTGTTTCTACCGTCACTTCGGCTTCCTTTATCACTGCTGTTTGGAAAAAAGTACGGAAATTGAGTGGCAGGTACTCTCCAGACTCGGCTCCCGTTCTTCAGGTTGCCAGTGTCAGCATTGCAAGCTCTCTTGAAGTTGCCACAGAGATTGGAAATCATCTTGTGGGTATCTCTAAAGGGCTCCATCTATGCCCCTCGTTTCTTTCCTGCAAGTCTGCCAGAGAGTTACAGTCCTTAGACTTTTCTTCTAGCAGAGAAGAGTCTTATAATGTGCCTTTTACATTTCTAGAGCTGGGTCTGATGGTAGTCATATTCGTATACTTCAGCATATACATCCGTCAGCCTTTGCAGTCTTCTTACGTCTTTTTAATCTTATTTGGTCGCAAGCAGTTCTTTCCCAGCTGTGGAAATCTGCCATTGTTCTGCCTTTTCGTAAACCAGGTACTTCAGGACATGATGCCTCACACTATCGTCTCATTCTTCTTACCAGTACAGTTTGCAAGGTGATGGAATGTCTGTTAAATAGACGTTTGATGTGGTATTTAAAGACAATAATCTCTCCATTCATCTGTATGGCTTTCATAAGGGCTGCTCTTACTCCGCTTAGATACATATGTTCGTTTATGCCTTTGCTGGTAACCAATCAGTTATCACAGTCTTTTTTGAACTTGAAAAGGCATATGAAACTACTTGGAGAGGAGATATTTTGGCCCAAGTTCACGCCTTAGGCCTCCAAGGCAATCTGCCATTTTTCCTTAAAAACTTCTTATCCGAGAGACTTTTCCTTGTTCGGGTTAATAATTTGCTGTCCCCGGACTTTGTCCAGGCTGAGGGTGTTCCTCAGGGTTGTGTCCTTAGCACCACTCTTTTTCTCCTTGCTATAATGATCTGACATCTGTTCTCCCATCTAATATTTGGTCATTACTCTATGTTGATGACTTTGCTAAAGCTGGTGCAGGCGCTGACTGTCGCCTAGTAACCGCCTCTCTCCAGAATGCTGTTAACCATGTTTCTCATTGGGCCACTACTCGTGGTTTAAATTTTCTATTGCTAAAACGCACCAAAGTACTTTTACCAGACGTTCTGTCGTCCCTGATACTCCACTGTACCTGTATAGCTCACGTATCCCTGAACATGATACGGTCAGATTTCTCGGCCTTCTGTTTGGTCGCCGGTTGTCCTGGAAACCTCACATTACCTCCCCGAAAGCAACTTGCCATAGCCGGCTGAACCTCCTTAAAACCTATGCTCATCTTTCATGGGGGGGAGGGGGGAGGGGGAGGGGGGAGGGGGAAGGGGGAGGGGGGGGGGCGTATCGTCGAACTGTCCTTCGACTTCATTATTTTCTAATTTTATCGAAACTAGAGTATGGTGACCCGATGTATTCAGTAACCTCTCCTGCCGCTATTTTGTTCGTTCTCATGACCTTCACGATACTTCTGCATACAGGATAGTAACGAACGTTAGTAGAAGTCCATCATTTGTTCGCTGCCCCTGTATACTCCGTCCCTTTTCTCCTTGTCTTCTCTTCAGTTGCCCCCTTTATATGTTCATCTAGCATCTACCTTTTCACTTTTCCTTGGGAGGTTCCTACAGTTCGTGTCTGTTCTTCCCCACTGCCATGTGCGAAAGCTCAAATTCCTACAGTTGCTTCTTCCTCTCTCTTTTTCTTAATCACTTCCTGTCTCATTCTTATGCTGTCGCAGTGTACACTGTTGGTTCTAAATTCTTGGACGGTGTCGGGTTTGCAGCAGTGTTCCGGACAGCATAATGCGAGGTCATTTATTTGACTCGGCTAGCATTTGTACAGCTGAATTGTATGCAGTTCTCATTGCAGTTATCCATATTGCATCTGTGCCTACCTCAGCATTTGTAATCGTCTCAGACTCCTTTAGTGCTTTGCAAGCTATTAAAAAAATTGATTCGCTTCATCCCCTAGTTCTTCGTATACAACTTTGGTTGTGCCGCATTACTAGCAAAAACAAAGAAATTGTTTTCTGTTGGGTCCCTGGTCATGTTGATGTTAAGTGCAGTGAGCAGGGAGACTGCTGCTCGGTCAGCAGTACTTAATAACCTCTCAGTTTCACATAGAGGTATTCCATTCTCAGACTATTTTTCTGTAATCTCTAACCACCTTCGTAACCATTGGCAACGACGTTGGTCCGATATGACTCATAACAAATTACAATCTATCAAACCAAGTTTAAGTTTCTGGCCTTCTTGTTATCGTTGCCGGGGTTGGGAGACAACACTCTCCCGTCTTACTTGTGGGTATCTCATGGAGAGGGGCTCTGTTCCACTCTCTGAGAATTGTCTGGTTGTCATTTCAGTTTGCCATATTCTGTTGGACTGTCCTGTCTTTTAATGAGCACGTAGAATTTTCCTCCTACGTCATCACTGCTCTAGCGCACTGTATCTTCCCTCCTCGCTGACGGCCCCACTTTTGACACAGACTCCCTCTTTGACTTTTTGACATCAACCGATTTATTACACAACCTTTGATAGTACTTCCTTTAGCACTCCTTACAGCTCTTTCTGACCCTACTTCTGTTATCCTCTCCACCCCTGGCTATTTTCTACTACGGCCACACCCCCTGCCCTGCAGCACTGTATGACCCTATTGGGTTTAGCACTTCTTTGTGATTATAATAATATTAATATAGTATTATATTCTTGTATATGTTAGTTTATCTCCCCTTCCTGATAACATAAGTTAAATTTATCTTTCATTCTTGATAAGAGTATTGACCATCTTTAAATTTGAACCTAAAATCATATTTTCAGTATACTTTAATAGGAAGTGTTGACTGATGTCATACTTAACACTGCACGGCGTCAGCAAGCCTATAGTGAGGATACTGAGTGCTGCTGCTGCTTCCTGGTATCAAACAACCTTTAGGTGATTAAGTGGTATTTTGATCTGATAATTTTCATGGGGTGAAAATATTACCTCACAAAGGCAGGTTGGTTTAAAGACGCTATTACGAACACGGGTAAGAATGACCTGTGACCTGGTCGTAATGGCCTGTGACCTGGTCGTAATGGGTTGTAGCAAATCAAACTCAGCAGTAATATTTAACTTGTATTTCCTTCACCAAAAAAAAAAAAAAAAAAAAAATTAAAAAATATATATATATATATATATATATATATATATATATATATATATATATATATATATATATATATATATATATATATATATATATATATATATATTACTTTGGCAATGTCTGCTTAGCTGTGCCGGAAAGAAGGGGAAAGAGGCTAGCCTCAATGATCATTAAACCCTTAAGAGACTTTCCTAGAGCTGATAACCTCATTCACCTTCCCCATCAACACAAAAATGGGAGAGACAGAACCCCCACTCACTCCACTGACAGCGAAAATTGAAGAGGGGCAACACTGTGGAAGCAATCAGAATTATCACCAGTGAAGATACAGTTGCTCCCAGGGATGCTGACACTGCTGAAGCACTTAGAGGAAAGCACCCTGCCAGGGAAACCAGGGGTACCAACAGTTCCAACACCTTTGTCCCCACTGTGGAACCACTGATTGTGCAAGACTCAGACATTTACAAAGCATTAATGTCATTCCCGTCCGGCTCTGCTAGGGGTTACACTGGAATAAGGCCACAGCATTTAAAGGAAATGGTTAATCCAGTTATCGGGGAGATTGCAGAGACACTGCTTTCAGAGATCACAAGGTTCGTCAACAATTCCTTGGCTGGTCTGATTCCTGACGAGATTAAACCTTTCTTTTTTGGAACATCACTTTGTGCCCTTAAAAAGAAGGATGGAGGAATTAGGCCAATCGCAGTGGGCAACACGTTTCGCCGCCTCGTTTCTAAAGCTGCTGTCAGAAGTATTCGCGCAGAGGCGGCCATCATGCTTCAACCAAACCAGCTTGGCTTTGGGGTCTCTCAAGGAAGTGAAGCAGTGGTTCATGCAGCAAGGGCGTATATCGACAATCTGCCTGAGGACAACGCAGTGGTTAAATTAGATTTCAAGAATGCATTTAATCTCCTGAAAAGAGACGTAGTATTAGCAGCTGTACAAGAACATTTCCCAAGTCTCTTCCCTTTTGTTTCAGCTGGATATAGCAAGGAATCAATGCTCCTGTTTGGAGAGCATGAAATCACATCATCAGAGGGTATCCAGCAATGGAACCCTCTCGCACCATTTCTCTTCTGTATAGCAGTTAGGGAAATCAGAGTCAGACTGACCAGTGAGCTAAACATCTGGTTCCTGGATGATGGCACACTAGCAGGTACAAAGGAGTCCCTTCTAGATGATCTTACACAGGTGATGACACGGGGACAGGAAATGGGTCTCATCCTGAATCCATCCAAATGTGAAATCATCTCAGTCAATCAACAAGTGATAGATGCAGTGAGATCAAAACTACCAGGAGCAACAGTCATTGCCCCTACTAATAGTGTCTTGGTTGGAGCACCTCTGGGAAGCGATGTCATTGACACAATTCTCAGGAAGAAACTGGAAGAATTGAGGAGAATGGAACAACGAATAGGCAATGCTTGAGTCTGCCCAGGTTGACATATTTCCTAAGATGTGCTGCTTCATATGATAACTCTACACTGCATGAATATGACAGTATCCTGAGGCAGATCTTTACTAAAGTACTTAACCTCACTCTAGAAGATGGGCAGTGGGACCAAGCTACACTCCCAGTCAGACTAGGAGGCATAGGTGTCCGCAAGTCATCTCAGATTGCTCTACCTGCTTTCCTGTTTTCATGCATTGCATCCAGAGGGCTTGTAGCAGCAATTCTCCTTGAACATCTTAGGGACATGATTGGAATCCATGACCAAAAGTTCGTTGATGGAGCCAGGATCTGTGATAATCTAACAGGCTCTGAAACCAGGCCTGCTCCCCCCAACAACTACAAACAGTCGCACTGGGATGGCCCAATAGTAGAGAATATAGCCTCAGCAATGCTTCAGAGTGTGTCAGGGAAGGATAGAGCCCGCCTCCTTGCAGTGAGAGCTCATCATGCAGGGGACTTTCTTTTGGCTGTTCCCAACTCCAGCCTTGGCACACGCCTCGACCCACAGACCATCCGCATTGGTGTTGCCCTTCGACTTGCCGCCCCTATTCTCGCCGAACACAGGTGTATTTGTGGCAGTGAAGCAGCAGACCGATTCGGGTACCATGGTCTTGTGTGTCATAAATTCGAGGGAAAGATTGCAAGACATGAAGAGGTTAATAGCATTATCAAGAGGAGCCTCACAACAGCCGGATGCCCAGCAGTAAGGGAACCACCCCAACTATGCAGATCTGATGGCAGCCAAAAGCGTCCAGATGGTATCACCCTTCAAGCCTGGACAGACGGCAAGCTGCCACCTTCAGGGAGTCCCAGAAGTCGAGAAAATATGGAGAACTTGCCCATCATTATATGTTTGTTCCCATAGGCTCAGAGACCCTTGGCTCATGGGGAAAGAGTGCATCTAAGTTCCTCAAGGAGCTGGGCAAAAGACTCAACAGGGTAACTAGGGATCCCAGGGCAGCTAGTTTTCTGTTCCAGCGACTCAGTGCTGCTGTTCAGAGGGGTAATGCATGCTGTATTCTGGGCACGCGCCCCAGCTCGGAAGAGCTGGATGAGATTTTCGCATTATAATCAGTGACAAACATGTAACAATATGTACTAGACATGTATCTCTCACACCTCGTGTACTGTATATGACATCTTTATATCAACAATGTATCTCTTAAATCTTTTGTACCATATTATGTAATAAAATATGCCTATATATATATATATATATGTATGTGTGTGTGTGTACACTTATGTACACTATGTACGGGAGTTGAATAAAAGTGTACCACACGGTGACAAAGGGCAAAGACAGAAGACAGAGAGAGAACACTGTGCTTCAACCAGCCAGAGGCAAGTCTGCCAAATGCTGACTGTGAGTGAACCACTTTGCCTCAGCATTTGGTGGACTCAACTGTGACTGGACAATGAACCAAGGTACTGATTTAATGACGGGTTCCCTTGCTATGGTTAAACCCTTTGCACCTGGTTCGCTGGTTGAGAGGCAGTCTATATGGGAGTGTGCACATACGCCGAATAAATTGTAACATACTCTTTGCATGCCACACACGCTGTCAAGTTCTTGGTATTTTTTTTTTTTTGACTTGGGAATAATTTTTTTTTGTTCTCAACAAGGAGTGACTCCACAACAAGGTGTGGAGTCACTGTCTTGACACAGTTATATCATTATCTGGTCATCCAACGGTCTTCTAAAATTGCTAAGTAATCTACAGGTAGATCGCGATGGAAGCTTTGGCCGTTCCTAGTTCAGATGGTTAAACCCTCTAAAAATTCTTAGTGGAGGCGTCGTTATGGACAACAAAAAAGATATATACCAATATTCTAGGAGGTTTTCTTTGATTTCTGCAAATTCTGCAAAACAGTCACCAGCTATCACCAGCTGTCACCAGCTATCACCAGCTGTCACTGTGGATAATATATCTGCAAACAACGTAAGAGTACCAACACCTCTAGCTTCATCTCCAACAAGAACAACTAGAGGTCAGTGTTGTGAATTGAAAACAAGTAGAATTGTGAGCTTATTAGAATTTTTTTCTTACCTTAGTAAATAATATATATCAATAGAAGGAATCAAGAGTATAGTTATTTTTACTACCGTTGGAAAGGGTAAGAACAATACTGCTGCGTCATAACTAGCACAAGAACCACCATGATTATGCTACATTAGACGATCTTCACGTCTTGTCTTATTGAAATTATCGAAACTTTTACGAGGATCAAGTTTTTGTTTTAGTCAAGAGTGGTCGAGAAGGTGGTACAGATGAAGGGTAAGAAAGGGGGGAGGAGGAAAGAAAGGATGAGAATGACTGGTACAACTGGGAGATAAATATGAGAATACGAGAGAGGAAAGAGTACTTCAGCATGAGGTGAGCAAATTTAACGTGTTAAAGAAAGTGGTAGTGGATAAGAAATCTATACATGAATTCAAGTGTAAACATGACAGATGAAGAATTGGACATGTGTGCGTATCATCTGGGTATCATTATTTGCAGACGTTTCGCCCTCCAGTGGATTTTATCAATACAAGGCCATAAGGTGAAGAATGAAGAGTTATGAATAAAAGATGAGGTAATCATGTCAGTAGTAGTTCAGTAGTAGTATTTGTATCTTACCAACCGTTAGTGAGTCACAGCCTTCCTGATCACTCTCCGTTACTAGTTTCTGCACCGTAGTCTTCAAGACTGTGAGCACCGTAGCCTTGAACACTACGGTGCTCTTCACCAAATCTAAGGATGAGGGACTGATTACTTTATCTTTTGTATATAATTCTTCACCTCATGTCCTTGTACTGATAAAGTCACTGGTTGGCGAAACGTCTGCAAATAAAGATACCCAGATGTGGCACACATGTCTGAGTCTTGATCTTATTGGTATCACATACCATTCATTCATGTACAAACATTACTAACCATCAGTAATTGAAAGGCGAGACCCAAAAGCTGCAGCTGAAACCCTTAAACACAAATAATGACAGGTAAGAAACACTCGTATTCACATACGAAACACCTGAGTCCATTCATAAATTAACCATGTGTAAAGTATCGTTGTGGAGTGATAGGTGTAAGCAGGTGATGCTGGGTGTTAGCAATGTGGTGGTGGTGTTAGCAGTGTGATGGTGCAGGTGCAACACCCATGATAATCATCACACACTCATTAAGTGAGCAGAAATGATAGTTCACCTGCAAAGTTCACTGTCTGAAGCATCGCTGACAGCCACAACGATGAACAAGTTGTCCAGCAGCTGTCTGACTTCACCCACATTTGCATATCAACATTCCCAACGCCCAGGTTATTGAAAGTTAAAAAAAAAAAACAATAGTTTATGGCATTTCATTGAGAAGACATTCCATCCACCATGGACTTTACCCAGTCTCTGTGGCAACACCCAGACTGTTGACACAGCAACACCCAGATGTTGACACAGCAACAGCCAGACTGTTGACACAGCAACACCCAGACTGTTGACACAGCAACACCCAGACTGTTGACGCAGCAACACCCAGACTGTTGACACAGCAACACCCAGACTGTTGACACAGCAACACCCAGACTGTTGACACAGCAACACCCAGACTGTTGACACAGCAACACCCAGACTGTTGACACAGCAACACCCAGACTGTTGACACAGCAACACCCAGACTGTTGACACAGCAACACCCAGACTGTTGACACAGCAACACCCAGACTGTTGACACAGCAACACCCAGACTGTTGACACAGCAACACCCAGACTGTTGACACAACAATACCCAGACTGTTGACACAGCAACACCCAGACTGTTGACACAGCAACACCCAGACTGTTGACACAGCAACATCCAGACTGTTGACATGTTGCTCATGTCTGATGACTCAAGTTTTGAAGCCCCAAATAATTCTAAAAATAGGATGTCTTGCAATAATTTATTATTATTATTATTATTATTATTATTATTATCTACTATATTCAAGAGGAAGCGCTAAACACACAGGGACCAAATAGCACCACGGGACATGAGAGGTCGTTAGGTTTAATCTAATGAAAGGAAGTGTATTTACAGTTGTTTTAATGAAGGTCACCCTCAGCAGTATGGAGTCTTGAAGGTCACCCTCAGCAGTATGGAATCCTGAAGGTCACCCTCAGCAGTATGGAATCCTGAAGGTCACCCTCAGCAGTATGGAGTCTTGAAGGTCACCCTCAGTAGTATGGAGTCTTGAAGGTCACCCTCAGCAGTATGGAATCCTGAAGGTCACCCTCAGCAGTATGGAATCCTGAAGGTCACCCTCAGCAGTATGGAATCCTGAAGGTCACCCTCAGCAGTATGGAATCCTGAAGGTCACCCTCAGCAGTATGGAGTCTTGAAGGTCACCCTCAGTAGTATGGAGTCTTGAAGGTCACCCTCAGCAGTATGGAATCCTGAAGGTCACCCTCAGCAGTATGGAGTCTTGAAGGTCACCCTCAGTAGTATGGAATCCTGAAGGTCACCCTCAGCAGTATGGAGTCTTGAAGGTCACCCTCAGCAGTATGGAGTCTTGAAGGTCACCCTCAGCAGTATGGAATCCTGAAGGTCACCTTCAGCAGTATGGAATCCTGAAGGTCACCCTCAGCAGTGCAGAATGGAGTCTTGAAGGTCACCTTCAGCAGTATGGAGTCCTGAAGGTCACCTTCAGCAGTATGGAGTCCTGAAGGTCACCTTAAGCAGTATGGAGTCCTGAAAGTCACCTTCAGCAGTATGGAGTCCTGAAGGTCACCTTAAGCAGTATGGAGTCCTGAAGGTCACCTTCAGCAGTATGGAGTCCTGAAGGTCACCTTGTATAAACAATGTTAACATTCACGCTGGAGACTTGAATTATCTAGTCTTCTATTTTATCTTCACTAGGATCACCAAACAGTTTTTTAATCTCACAACGGGGATGGTTTGTAACCGATCGGAAGAGGGATTCCTTATCAAAGTGAAAGCGATATTATAATACTTTTAAATTGACAAATTGTGAATTATGGCGAGCACTGACCAGGCCAGAGATACAAAGAGTGATGAAGAACAAAATTCTATATTATACTATCGATGGAGGTACAGATATTAAAAGTTACAATATTTAGAAGATAAGGGAAACTTCACTGGAAGCAAGTGGTCACTCGTTCCTTACCTGGACTGGATGAGGCAGCGGTGGGTGAAGCAACTGGTCACTCGTCACCATCAGAAGTAAACAGAAGCGAAAACAAAAAACTGAAACCTCTAAAGACTGGAGACAACAGACGTTAGGTGAATTCGGAGACTCGCAACAACAGGTGGCGCTCCTTCAGTGAGAAGAACCAACTTCACAAATATTTCAGTAGTCACATTTAAGAAAAATAATGGGCGAAGAATGAAGGAAGCAGCAACTTCGTTCATTCTTCGCCCTGTATCAACAAACTCGCTTTAAAAAAGAGACTATTGCGAATATTGCTGCATATGTCATAGCCTCTGTCCCTCTCTCCTTCCGATGACCCTAGTGGGTTTAGCGCTTGGTTTTGATTATAATATTCCTATTCCGATGTATCTTGACAGGTCAGCGTCTCCAAAATGCAGTCTTCGAGCCAGTGGCACCGTAAGGATGAAGGGGGGGGACGCCGAGGGTGACACCAAAGATTCCGCCCCAGGTGACACCAACGCCCCAGGTGACACCAACGCCCCAAGTGACACCAACCCTAGTGCTCGAAGACTGTCATGTTCTTTGCACCAGATGGTATATTGTCTTGAGTTGCAACATTCAGTGTTGAACCTGCTCCTCCAATTTCAGGGTCAACTGATCTGAAATCGCCCTAATGGCTCTCCTGCTGATTTTCTGCAGTTCTAATGGCGGGACTCATCATGATGCGTGTGATTTTTTTTTATACCTCTGATGTCTTGGTATGTCTTGAGGACCTGAGTTCCGACTCACGTAGACCCTCGGACGGACACTCTCAGGTATCGATCTCTGCTCATTTTCCATAGTTCTCAAGTTAGACTGACAGTTATTGACGATTTTCACGATATTCATCATTTTCCCATCATCGTCACCTGTCACTCCTACGTCCGTCCTCATCATCGCTTGCGATGGCACTTCGAGTGTATTGGTACTCGTTATGTACCAAACTATTCTTCCAGCATCTATTGATGTATTTATCAGTGATGAGACGTTTCTTGCCTTTTGGGTTCCCATTGTCGTTCTGGTAAAGTTCAAGAAAGAACCACGGAGGTGTACAGCTCCGTGGTTCTTCCCGACTCACGGTAGTTATGGCAAGCATATCTGAGGCAGGTATTACTATACTAGAGGGTCGTACTACGTTGAAACAAGGTGTCGTGCTGGTAGCTACATGCCGACACTTTGACATACTTGCTGGTTTGTCTCATGACGACACTCCACTGTATTCCTTAATAGGAAGAAATATCAGAAGAATCTTGCCTGATCTGGCGAGTACCGCGAGTATTGCTATATCATACTTTTTCGAATCTGTCTCTCCTAGATACAGAGTAATTTCTTGTAAATATCAACCTATTCATTATATTTTCTAATTTCGTTTCTGTTAGAGACACCTTATCTGATTCTTTTTTGTTTATATCCCTTAATTCTAGCCTTTCTTCAATATGTACTCACTGGAACGGAGAGAGAGAGATACATGATAATATATACCTGGGAAGTATTTGAGGGCCTTGTCCCAAATTTTCACACTGCCATAACATACTGGAGTGAGAGATATGGGAAGACGTGCACAATAAACCCAGTGAAAAGCAGGGGTGTAGTGGGCACAATAAGGGAACACTGTATCAACATCAGTGGCCCCAGACTATTCGACATCTTACCAGAAGATTTCAGCAAACACTGGACAAGTATCTTCACCAGGTGCCAGGTCAAACAGGCTGTGAGGGGTACGTGGGGCAGCGGGCCACCAACAGCAACAGCCTGATTGACCAGGCAAGCACCAGACAAGCCTGGTCCATAGCCGGGCTCCGGGAATCGGAAGACTCTTGGAACTCATCGAAGGTATATCAGAGTCATTACTTTCCGTCCATGTTGAATATATTCTCAAGTCTTGTTTTGGCTTATAGTGTTTACATTAATATTTTTCATCCCACTTAATTATTTACTCTTGTTTGACGTGATTCAGCCTCACCCGCGCCATTGTTACATTCATAATTGCTGAAACCTCAACATTTCATGGCATTTTTACCTTGGCGACTCTTGGATCTTGTTGATAACATGCTTGTAAAATGTTTCCTAATTCCTTTGATTGATTTTATGGTATCTATTTCAACATTTTTTTGTAGCTGTTGCAAAATTTCACTTCTGTCGAGACATCTCTTGACAAATTGACGAGGAGAAAGTTTTTTTTTTTTCCACATCTTGACACCGCGTTCTTCAGTACTCAGATTGTAAACAGACGCAGAGGCTCGGCAACACCTGTACATCTGAACACTTAAAACATTTCTGCAGGTTTCTGACACAACATCAATGTTCCTAAGATATGACTTCCAGCAGGGCTGGAGTGTCTAGTACACAGACAGCCATTCTTCACCTGCGACCCACAAGTACCCGCGTCCTGATGACAGTTGATCGAAGACAAGACAGTTGATTGGAGACAAGAGAGTTGATTGGAGACAAGACAGTTGATTGGAGACAAGACAGTTGATTGGAGACAAGAGAGTTGATTGGAGACAAGAGAGTTGATTGGAGACAAGAGAGTTGATTGGAGACAAGAGAGTTGACTGAAGACAAGAGAGTTGACTGAAGACAAGAGAGTTGACTGAAGATCAACATAGTGACACATTGTGTTAATTAAAGCATGTTTTATAACCTTGTCTTTTCTTTACAGCTGCTGCTGCTTCCAGACCTAACTGCAGCGCAACCTGCAGTTAGGTCTGGAAGGGACGCAGGCTTAAAAGTTATAAGATGCTCAAAATAATCGTCTTTAAAAGCACGATCTTCAGTTCGTGTGTAAAACTGATTAAACTATCGTACCTTCGTAGTCACTGGTCAATGTAATAATGAAAATTAGCCATTAATTGAAAAGTATTTACATATTGGAAAGCAACAGCCTCCTTTGTTCCCTACTTCCTCCATCCTCAGTCACTAGATAGCAGTGTCAGCACTGAGCTGCTCAGCACCCAGGGTCAGCATCATTACCTGGTCTCCCTCTAGCACACTAATACCTGCTTATGTCTTCCGGACTGTCTCATTAGTAACACCTCAGCACATTCACTTTTCTATGAAAAACGTGTGTGTGTGTGTGTGTGTTTTGCCAGTTGTCAAAGGCACTTGTCGATATATACTCGGCCTGTTCTTTGTAGTGTGTGTCTGTAGTGCGTGTTCTCACCTAAATGTGGTTACAGGGGTCGATTCACAGCTCCTGGCCCCGCTTCTTCGCTAGTCATTACTAGGTCACTCTCTCCCCCCGCTCCAAGAGCCTTATCATACCTCTTCTTATCATACTCCCTGACAGCTCTAAGGCTAAACAAATACCTCCTAACATCCCCATAACTCATATGAGTTTTTAACTTCCTCTTGTGTCCCCTTGTTCTTGTGTCCCATCTCTGAAACGTTCTAGCCCTGTCCACCGTGTCATTTCCTCTCAGTATTTTATATGTCGTTATCATGTCTTCCCTATCCCTGCTATCCTCTAGTGTCATTAGGTTAAGTTTCCCTAACCTATCCTCATAAAATATATCCCTTAACTCGTTGCAAACTTTTGCACTTTCTCCAATTTCTTGACCAGGTGTGGTTTCCACACTGGTGCTGCATACTCCAATATGGGCCTGACGTATACGGTGTACAGTGTCGCGAATGACTCCTTACTTAGATGTCGAAATCCTATTCATAGGTTTGCCAGGCACCCTATATGCCGCAGCAGTTACTTGGTTGATGTGCGCCTCGGGAGATGTGCTCGGTATGATGCTCATCCAGGATCTTATTCCTTAAGTGAGGTTTGTAGCCATTGATCCCTTAGCCTGTACTCCGTCTGAGGTCGTCATTGTCCTTCCCTAAGCTTCAGGACTTTGCACTTGGTGGAGTTAAACTCCACAAGCCATTTGTCGGACCAGGCTTGCAGCCTGTCCAGATCCCTTTGTAGTCCTACCTGATACTCATCCGTTTGAATTCTCCTCTAGTTTCACATCATCAGCGAACAGGGACACCTCTGAATCTATGTCTTCCATCATATCATTCACATATACAAGAAACAGCACCAGACCTAGGACTGACCCTTGTGGAACCCCACCCGACTCATGCACTCACTCTGACACTTCGTTATGTACCAACACTCGTTCTTTCCTTCCTGTCAGGTATTCCCTGATCCATTGCAGTGCTTTCCCCACTATTCCTGCCTGCTCCTCTAGTTTTTGAACCAGTCTCTTGCATGGTACTGTGTCGAAAGCCTTCTTGCAGTCCAGAAAGATGCAGTCTTCCAATCTCTCTCTCTCTCTCTCTTCCTCTTAGTCTCTCTCTCTCTCTCCTTCTCCTGTCTTCTGTTACCTTGTCGTAGAACTCGAATAGATTTGTGACACAGGATTTCCCATCCTTAAAGCCGTGCTGATTGTCATATATGAGCCCAATAATTTCAATGTGCGCCACCACTCTTCTGATAATCTTCTCCGTGACTTTACATACTATACGTATCACTAACACTAGTCTATCTGTTTCCTTTCTTAAAAATTGGGACTACATTTGCTATCTTCCACACCTCAGGCAGTTGCCCTGTTTCTATAGATTTACTAAAGATTGCTGCTAGTGGCACACACACAGTTCCTCTGCTCTCTCTCTCTCTCATGACCCATGAAGAGATGTTATCTGGGCCCACCGCCTTCGAGGCATCTAGTTCACCTAGCGTTTCATCTCCTTGGTTATGTACAGTGAGTTTAGCACTTGCTGGTTCACCCTAGCCCCTAGGTTTGCTGGAAGCATTTTTATCTCCACTGTGAATATTTCTCTAACTCTTGTTCTAAGCTTTTCACATACTTCCTGGTCACTCTTTGTGAGTTCCCCTCCTTCTTTCCTCATCCTGATTACCTTGTCCTTGATTGTTGTTTCCTTCTTGATATGTCTTTATAACAACTTTGGGTCAGATTTAGCTTTTGATGCTATGTCATTCTCACATTGCTGCTGGGCCTCTCTCCTTATCTATGCACATTCATTTCTGGTTCTTCTGCTTAACTCTTTGTTTTCTTGAGTCCTTTGCCTTTATACTCTTTCCATGCACTAGCATACTTGGCTTTGTCCTCTTTACACCTCCAGGTAAACCATTTTTTTGTTATTCCTTGCTGCTCATTTGTTCTATCATTTCATTTGCTGTCTTTCCCTCTAGTTCTTTTTCCCACTGCACATATGCAGAAATTGCCTCATACCTGGGATAGACTAGGATAGTGTGGGATAGGCTGGGATAGCCTAGGATAGTGTGGGATAGGCTGGGATAGCCTAGGGTAGTGTGGAATAGGCTGGGATAGCCTAGGAGAGTGAAAGATGTGTAGTCCCTTTTGTTGAAGTTTGGCTTCTCCCATCTTCTTGTGCTGCTTCATTCTCCACTGCTAACTCGACAAGATATTCAAAACTCAGGACCAAATGATCATTAGCGCCAAGGGGCCTTTCGTGTGTAATATTCCCTATGTCTGAACTGTTCAAGGTGAATACAAGGTCCAGCCTTGCTGATACATCCTCTCTCTCTGGTTGTATCCCTAACATGTTGGTGAATGAAGTTTTCCAATAATGTCTCCAGCATCTTAGCTCTCCATGTTTCTGGTCCCCATGTGGCTCTAGGTTTTCCCAGTCAATCTCCTTGTGATTGAAACTCCCCATGATGAGTAACTTTGCCCTACTCATTTGGGCCCTTCTGGCCACCTCGGCTAGTGCATCTACCATTACTCTATTGCTCTTTTCGTACTCTTGTCTTGGCCTCTTGCTGTTCAGGGGTGGGTTGTACATCACTGCTTTCATCACCTTTGGATCCCTGGTCTGAAGTGTTCCGACTATGAAGTCATCTGCTTCCCCTCTATTCATTCCTCCCATCTCAAAATTCCACTGGTTTTTGATGAGCAATGCAACTCACCCCCCCCCATCTGTTCTCTCTGTCTTCCCTCAGGATCTAATATCCAATTGGGAAAATCGCATTTGTTATCATCCCCATGAGCTTTGTCTCCATGATTGCTATGATGTCTAGGAATGCCTTAATGACTCACTTTTGCCACTCCTCACTCTTATTTGTTATTCCATATGTGATGGTGTACTATGCCTTTAGTTTCCTTTCCAGTACTATATTCTGGGAGGGGCAGGGCAGGATATTATGAACAGCTGCTGTGATAGTGATATTAGTACGGGGAGGGGGGGTGTAGTGTGGCTTGTTTCCGGTTATTGTGTTTGGTTGGTATGCGGTAGTAGAAGTTGAGGGGGTTCACTGATATTCCTGGAAGTCCTTTAACAATGGTTTCTATTGTAGGATCCTGTTCCGTAAAACTTCTGTCTTGAATATCAGACTGGGGGATTTTTTCCTCAAATACCCCCCAAGTCTGTGAAAATTTATTAGCTGGGACATGTCCTATACTGTTATTGTGATGATACTCACAATCTCTCTTCTCCCAATGCCTTCTTTTATCATAAGTCATTCCTTCGGTCTTCTGAATCCCACGAATAATTATTGACCTCTCCCTCTCTTCTTCCCATTTCTTTTTGCTCATTATCTCTAGATCCAATTTGAGCATCTATTTTGTTTCCCTTATCTCCTGGACACCACAGTGATCTGATATCACTTCTGCAAGGGACTTCTTAGCTCCTTCCCCTCCAGTCCCCTTGCTGTCCGCTGATGTTCCTCTTTCCATTACCTTGCACCATTCAGTCCTCATCTTTACATCCTGCTTCGGTACTTCCAGGCTCTGTATCTTTGCCTCAGTAGCTACAGCTTATATCTCTCACTTCTTGCTCTCTGCAGATTTCTCTACCACTGTATTGCAAAGCTCATTTAGCCTTTCCCCCCACTCTTGTCCCATCTTGATCTTGAGCCTTTCTGCCCATTCTTCCTTCTCAGACCAGCCATCGTCAGGTCCCTTGCCTCTGGGTCCTATCTTTTGATATCCCATTTTGTGTTTTATCCTGTTTCGATACTTTAGCTTCTGCAGTCTGTAAACCTTTGTGTATGTGTGTGTGGGTTTGTGTGTGTGAATGAGTTAGTATGAGTGTATGTGAGTGTGGTACTGCATCAAACACCTTCTTGCATTCCAAAAATATATAGTCCACCCATCCCTGTTCTGCTTAACTTTCGTTACCTTATCATAGAACTCTAGTAGAATTGTAAACAAGGATTTAACATGAATGTTGCTTCTTATTAATCCACTCCTTTCAAGGTGCTGCACTACTCTTCTGATAATCTTCTCTATAATACATAAACAGTATGTATTATAGAGAAGTACGTTAGTGACGCTGGCCTGTAATTCAGTGGTATATGTCTGTCCCATTTTATAAATACTGGGACTACATTTGCTGCTTTCCTGGCCTCTGGTAATTGCCCTGTTTCAATCGATTTTTTAATGATTGCTGCTGGTGGTTCATACAGTTCCTCTGCCACTCACAAAACTCACGGAGAGATTCTGGTAATATTTTTTATAATATGGGATGCTGAACCACTGTGGATCATTCCGCGCAAGGAGTGGTGTTCGCTTGATCCTCCATGCCCTAATCCGTGAGACAAGCACTACTCTCGTAAATTTGCTAATAAATGTCAGGCAAAGTTTACAATAAATGGCTGACAAAGCTGATAGTTTGCTGAGAAAGAGATGTCTGATCCCATTGGTATGGAGTTACCTGGCTCACACTGTAGTCTCTCTACCTCACCTCCCATTGTTTGTAATATGTCCAGTATTCGTTGGTGTACTCTTTAACTCTCTTGCAATGTTCCTGATTTCACCGAGAACCTCACTCAGTCTTTTGTTCAACTTCTCACAAATTTCCTGGTCACTCCTAGGGAGTCCCCTCTTCCTTTCTACAGCCTTATTAACTGGTCCTTCACAACATGACTCACAAAATCGTAATGACACGATTGCAAACAAACCATACCATGGGTGGGGTTAGAACCCGCAATCAGAGAGTCTCAAAACTCCGGACCGACGCGTTAGCCACTGGGCCAGTGGCTAACAGTAAGTTAATGGAGCAAGCTTGATCACCTCTGTGTGACCCCTAAGTGTTTAGCGCTTCGCCTTACGCATAATATGTTTCTGTACGTTTCTCATCTAAGGAACTGGAGCTACTCGCCCTTTCCTTGGATTAAACCTGATTATGGCTCTCATACCAAGCGTTGTACAGTCCGTACAAGAAAAATAAGGAAAGTGCTCGTCTGGTTACGCTCTGGGAAGCTACCTGCAGTATACCTGCAGAGATTTTCGGGGGTCAACGCCCCTGCGGCTCGGTCTGAGATCAAGCCTCATGGTGGATGAGGGTCTGATCAACCAGGCTGTTACTGCTAGCCTCATGGTGGATGAGGGTCTGATCAACCAGGCTGTTACTGCTGGCTTCATGGTGGATGAGGGTCTGATCAACCAGGCTGTTACTGCTGGCCAAACGCAAACTGACGTACGAACCACAGCCTGGTTTGTGAGACCTGTACCCACTCTGCCTGAGGTATCCCAGCAAATGAGCCCGTCTCCTGTATTACCCCAGTGCTTAACAAAATAGGGAATAACATAAGAAGGTACAAATAAAAATGGGAACTATGGCTATCGTTTACTTAATAACATAAAGAGCGAGAATACATTATATCCTGACGGAGAATTACATACAATAACCATTGACCTATGAGACTTATTACCAGGGGAAAGGGTAGATGTTATCAGTAACACGGACTTGTACTCACTCTTAATTCACCAACCAGCTGACCCGAGATTCGCAACGCGTGGCCCACTGCACACCCGCTGTCCACAGCTCTCCTCACCGGACCTGTCACCCACCTCTCTGTCTCCTCTAGTCGTTTTCATGACCTTATATGGTGCTCAAAGCATCCCCCTTTCCCATAAGGTGTAGACCACGTGTTACGACCTGACGCCAGGCGAGAACAAAAGACCTGAGGCTTAAGCATGGAGGCGTGGCTGACAGCTATTTGCCAAGGTAAGGTGTGGGTAATTAGCTGGACCTCACAAGCACACTGACTACATCACAGGTTGGTCAGGTACTAACTTTAGATGCCTGTCCAGTGCTTTCTTGAAGACAGTCAGGGGTCTATTGGTAATCCCCCTTATGTATGCTGGGAGGCAGTTGAACAGTCTTGGGCCCCAGACACTTACTGTGTTGTCTCTCAATGTACTTGTGGCGCCCCTGCTAACTGGGAAACTTAGAATAAGTGCGACACATTTTCAGATGGGTTGGCTTTGTGTTATGCCAACAGCTGCTTGGAAACATCGTCTTGTAAGTCTTACATGCTCGTGCGCCTTATATGCTGAAAATCCGGTAATTCACATGTAATAAAATAATATTAGGCACCAAAGAAAGCCACTAACCTACCCTCTACTTCCTGAGTTACTGACACTCCAGGATAATAACCTGCTCAGCCCACGAGATAGGTTAGGCAAGATTCGTCAGGAAACAGGACAAATTTTTCCTGACAAGGGTCATAATCATATGATGAAGAATAAAAAGGCTTGTACCGTTTATCTGCACCTGTACCTTTGCCCCTTCATACAAAGTCTCCACCCAGCCTACGAGTTCCTCCCCAAAACCCTGACGTCTCATGATGTCATACAACATGCCCCCTTTCCACACTATCGTAAGCCACTCCAATCAATACCCAACACCCCCCTGTCCGACTCTCAATAAAATCCCTAATCCTGCCATGACCCATACCCATGCTCCTACCCGTTATCCCACATTGTCCCTTATGCAAAACCTTCCCCAACACCGTTTTAAGCCTATTACCCAGCAGCTTAGCAAATATCTTATAATCTGCACACATAAGATTAGTGAAATGGTAATCCCTCATCCTCCTACACTCATCTTTCCTCTTCACTAAAACCACAATCCCCATGCTCTGCATGCTCCCCATTACCCTCCCACGCTTCATGCAGTTGAACACCTTCACCAAGAAACCCCACAATGCCCCCCAATTATGCACTTAAAAGTTGTTAGGGAGGCCATCTAACCCAGGAGCTTTACCCTTACTCAAACCCTGCACCGCCTCCCATACCTCCTCCTCACTAATCTCCCCTTCCATTTTCTTCTGATCCTCCTCCCCAACAATGCATCCAACCCCTTCCCTTCCCCCCTCCCTTCCTAATTTCTGACACACCTCCAAACCCATGATTGTCGTGTCCCTTTGCCTCTTCCTAAAACGTCTGAGCACACAGGCCAAAGGCCTGTCTCCCAACAATACCTCCTCAATTTCCCTCCTCTCACCAGAGTCACGTTAAATCGATCATTCTGCAAATCTTGCAAAAGATCTTTTAGAACCCCCATCTCCTCCACCCGAGCAGTTCCTCCCCTTCGATAACAATCATCTAGCTGACCTTCCAGATACCTCTGTAACCCAAATTTTCCCCAATTCTCTTCCCTACCCACTCGTGTATAAAAATTTCTAATTTCCAGCTTCGCCCACGATTCCCACCATTCCAGTAAGTTCCCCACAGTCCGACCCCTCTCCCATTGCTCCTGCCACCAAGCATCAAAAACCTCTCTCCCCCCCTGTGCCCTAAAGTAGACCCACATTCAATTTCCAATAGCTATTATACCTTCTTATCATTCCATCCCAACCCACTTCTGCCAAAACTCCCCTATGATCGGAAAACCCACGTCAATAACCTCCACCCTACCCACGTCTATTTCCCTGGTTACATAAATCCTATCTAGTTGCACCTCATATCCCCACCTCACAAACGTGTGCTCTACTCACCAGCCCTCACCTCTAACTACATCCACCATCCCAGCTGCCCCAATACCTCCCTCAACACCCCCAGGACACACCCCGCACCCATTGGCTCTACGTCTTTACCCCGTATTACGCAATTCGTCTCCTATTACCAAGAGGGTAAACCGCGCAGGTGGTACAGCAAAACACTCCTCACAAAATCTTCCTTAGCACGTCTGCTATGATCCGTCGGCATGTACTTATTGATAAAGCACACGCGCACATCCCCCCACACCCCATTCACCCTCACCACTCTCCCCTGCTCGCTCGCTTCCCACGCTAATAACTTAAAAGGGCTGGCCATGCTCATGATCACCGCAGCTCCTCCCTTTAACTTCCCCGAAGACCCCGCATACACTCTGCACCTATTTAAACTCAGCTCCCTGGCATTCCTGAAATTGTGTTCCTGAACGAAACATATGTCCACCTGAAAATGTCTCATAGTCACTTCTAACCAATGCCTCTTCACCTCAGCCCGTAGGCCGTTAACATTAATAGTGAGGCTTTTGAAAGTTACATGGGGGGGCTTTCCTCGAACCCTCTGTATTTTCTGCATACCTCCACCCTTTTCCTTTGCCCCTTTGCCACTTTTAGACCCTTCACTCCCCCCTGCCCCCTGCGGGCCACATCTACCCATGCCATCTTACATACTCGTTGGCCCGGCTTGAGTACATCCTCATCAGCCGCACCCACAGGCCTATTACGTGAATCTGCACCAATTTCCATGTCCCCCTTCTCCACTGTGTCTTCAAGCTGATGCACCACAGCCACCACATCCTGCACAACCAGGTGGGACTCCCCCTCCTGCAACTCATGACCTACCACACCAGGGATCCCTTCTGATCCCTCACACCCAGCCTCAGGCTCCATAGGGGATGCCTCCCTGGGTGTACCCAGAAAATCCTTCAGGGCCTCTTGCAGAACTAGAGGTAATTCCCCCTGTAATGCCCCCATATCCACAGCGGATACTGCACCATCCAACCGCACTTCACCCGAGCCTTCAGGCAGGGTCACACAGGTGCCACTATTCTCATCCACCATGTCACTCCACCGGTACCTTGGACCCTTACTATTGGCGGCTGGCACCTCACTGTCCACCTCGTCCGCTACCTTGTCCTCCCGGCGTTCAGCTGCTCGCCCGTCCATCCGTTTCCCACAAGCTGCTGCAACATGGTCATACGACCCACAGATCCTACAGGTCCTATGCTGTCCAGTGTAAGTGACATAAACCTCGGTCCTGAAATCCTCCAGTACAATATACGAAGGGATGGGCCGATGTAGGGACATTTTGAGGGTGTATGATCCCTCTGGTAGTCCAGCATAGATGCCTTCAGTCCATTTACCCACCACAGCCGAATGGACCACTCCAAATTGCCGAAACACCTCACAGATGTCAAGATCATCCACTTCAAAAGGCACATTATGGACTCTGATCCAGGTGTAATACCTGGATACATCCCTCAACCGTACCTCCAAACCGGCGTTGATCACCACTCATTCCTCCTGGTAACGCTCCACAATCCGTTCATATGCATCTACAGTAGCAAATTTGACGAATATGTGAGACGCCACGTTGAGCGCTATACCATGCAATTTGTCATGACAGATGCCATATGCATCTCGTAGAATCGTAGGCAACAAAACAGTTGCGTTATCTGGGTATATGGCGTCCTTTAAAACGTCAACACACCGTGTTGATCCTTCTTCTTCCCCCAGATGCCATGTTGCTGAAAATCAGTAATTCTCAGTTCGTCCACCAGGAGCCAGCAACAGAAGAACCACTCAGTGCGATGGCCAGGCGGTGAATTGATGCAAGGTATTTGTGTATTGTTCCAGTCACGGTATTGTGCCCTTTTGTTTTTGGATATACAAGGCCATTACGGCTCACGCCGTGTTTACCCATGACTCTCACTCTCTTGGAAGTAAATATAGCCCAGATATCTGTAGAACATGGAAGAACGATCAAGTGAAATGGCATTCTCGGAAAAAAAAAGTATTAGTTTAACTAGCACAGGGCCTGACGGTCATACTATGCCAGAGTTGATGACCGGCTGCCATTCAAGCCGTACTCAAATGGCCCAAATTGTATCACATCCAGAGAGCATTTGATATAAATATTAATTTTACTGTTCGTGAATGCAAATCAGTAATAACAGGAGAGAAAAAGTTTTTTATTTTTTTATTTTTACAACATCATTAGAGAATACAGAAAAAAAGAGAGAAACGTTTGTGAGTAATTAAACTGATGACGTTTTTTTGAACATCGATTTAAGAACTGTTTACAAACAGTCACAGTTCGATCCGTTTGATAAGACCACGAGATGAGTGGTTTGTGTAGCAGTCGTTACAGAGTGTCGGTGTAGACTGCTGGTCGTTATAGTAGTGTCGGTGTAGTGGGTGTTATACTGTAGACTGGTGATCGCTTTCAAGTAGTGGCTGATTACTAGGATATTAGAAGTCAGATAAGTTGTAATAAACAAGTGTCAATGAATAAACAGAAGGATGAACTAGGGGCTCGAACCGCGGTTCGTAAATTAACGTAAATTACGGGAACTCTATCTAGTGTGCAACATTTGCACTGTTTCCTGCTATATCCATAACTTCCATTAAAGTTACATAAAGAATAAAGATGCCTTTTACTAAGTTCCAGTAAAGTTATATAAAGAATATAGATGCCTCGTACTAAGTTCCATTAGTTACATAAAAAAATATGTATTTTTCTAAGATCCATTAAAGTTACATAAATAATAAAGGTGCCTTTTACTAAGTTCCATTAAAGTTGCATAAATAATAAAGGTGCCTTTTACTAAGTTCCATTAAAGTTGCATAAATAATAAAGGTGCCTTTTACTAAGTTCCATTAAAGTTGCATAAAATGCCTTATATTAAATTCCATTAAAGTTACATGAAGATAGGAAGTTAAGTTACCAGTATCTGTGTCACTTAACACCACTTGTAAAAGTGTCACTGACGACGTAAACAACACAAGAGAAATATCAGACAAAACACTTGTGTCTACTCGTTCCAAAATTTTCTTTGTCAGTTTTTTCAAGACAATAATAACAATAAGAACTCGTGTGTGTGTGTGTGTGTGTGTGTGTGTGTGTACTCACCTAATTGTGGTTGCAGGGGTCGAGACTCAGCTCCTGGCCCCGTGTTTGTGTGTGTGTGTGTGTGTGTGTGTGTATTTGACTCTTAACTGTGGTCTTCAATACCTGAGTTGTGAGCGATAAGTTGTACGTAATAGTGAATAATGAGAGAAAGAAAAAGAGAGAGAGAGAGAGAAAGAGAGAGAGAGAGAGAGAAAGATGGAAAGTTTCAGTGCAGTGAAGATTGTGAGTTGATACTGTGACAACTGATCTTGTTGACACTGTTGTGATAACTGACCTTGTTGACACTGTTGTGATAACTGACCTTGTTGACACTGTTGTGATAACTGACCTTGTTGACACTGTTGTGATAACTGACCTTGTTGACACTGTTGTGATAACTGACCTTGTTGACACTGTTGTGATAACTGACCTTGTTGACACTGTTGTGATAACTGACCTTGTTGACACTGTTGTGATAACTGACTTTGTTGACACTGTTGTGATAACTGACTTTGTTGACACTGTTGTGATAACTGACCTTGTTGACACTGTTGTGATAACTGACCTTGTTGACACTGTTGTGACAACTGACCTTGTTGACACTGTTGTGATAACTGACCTTGTTGACACTGTTGTGATAACTGACCTTGTTGACACTGTTGTGATAACTGACCTTGTTGACACTGTTGTGGTAACTGACCTTGTTGACACTGTTGTGATAACTGACCTTGTTGACACTGTTGTGATAACTGACCTTGTTGACACTGTTGTGATAACTGACCTTGTTGACACTGTTGTGATAACTGACCTTGTTGACACTGTTGTGACAACTGACCTTGTTGACACTGTTGTGATAACTGACCTTGTTGACACTGTTGTTATAACTGACCTTGTTGACACTGATGTGATAACTGACCTTGTTGACACTTGTGATAACTGACCTTGTTGACACTGTTGTGATAACTGACCTTGTTGACACTGTTGTGATAACTGACCTTGTTGACACTGTTGTGATAATTGACCTTGTTGACACTATTGTGAAAACTGACCTTGTTGACATTGTTGTGTGACAACTGACCTTGTTGACACTGCTATGTTTGATAACTGACCTTGTTGACGCTTGTGTTTGATAAATTTCCTTATTAATGCTGCAGTGTTTGATAACTGACCTTAATGCTGCAGTGTTTGATAAATGACCTTAATGCTGCAGTGTTTGATAAATGACTTTATTAATGCTGCAGTGTATAATAAATGACCTTGATGCTGCAGTGTTTGATAAATGACCTTATTAATGCTGCAGTGTTTGATAAATGACCTTATGCTGCAGTGTTTGATAACTGACCTTGTTAATGTTGCAGTGTTTGATAACTGACCTTATTAATGTTGTAGTGTTTGATAACTGACCTTATTAATGTGTCAGTGTTTGATAACTGACCTTGTTAATGTTGTATTGTTTGATAACTGACCTTATTAATGTTGCAGTGTTTGATAACTGACCCTATTAATGTTGCAGTGTTTGATAACTGACCTTATTAATGTTGCAGTTTGATAACTGACCTTGTTAATGTTGCAGTGTTTGATAACTGACCTTGTTAATGTTGCAGTGTTTGATAACTGACCTTATTAATGTTGCAGTTTGATAACTGACCTTGTTAATGTTGCAGTGTTTGAAAACTGACCTTGTTAATGTTGCAGTGTTTGATAACTGACCTTGTTAATGCTGCAGTGTTTGATAACTGACCTTGTTAATGCTGTAGTGTTTGATAACTGACCTTGTTAATGTGACAGTGTATGATAACTGACCTTGTTAATGCTGTAGTGTTTGATAACTGACCTTGTTAATGCTGCAGTGTTTGATAACTGACCTTGTTAATGCTGCAGTGTTTGATAATTTGAGAAATCTAGTAAAAACCTCACTCATAGAAGTGTTAAGTAAACATTAAAGTACTTGTGTAGTGACGCACAAGGCATGAAGGAATACATAAATAACCCACATCTAGGAGTGAAAAGTTCATGACGACTTTCGATCCGACTTGGACCATTTACAAGTCGTAAGCTTATCAATCCTATGTGTGGGTTATTTGTGTATTGTTCCAATCACGGTATTGTGCCTTTTTGTTCTCTGCATGAAGGAACACGTGTCGTGAACAAGTAATTTAACACCAGCCTTGGGAAAACAGTGTTACTGTCACAGGTTTGTCATCTGAATCAGTTTCGGTAATATCTTTGGGGTCTTTGTCGGTGAGGACGGAAATGTAGCGTCCTGGGGAAGGTCTTCGTATATCTCCAGTGAGCAAATAATGTACAGCCAAGGTATTAATGGACGTCTGAGGATCGTACAAAAGGATGGTGCATCGTAAATCAGCGGGGAGAGTTTGTTGTGAAGACAGCGCATCTTGAGTAAACTTTAGTGAGACGTCTAGCACGCGGAAGTTATGGCAACTTGCACATGACAATTGCCACAGTTGTTTTAAGGCAAGATAATGTGAGCAGTCGCGACCACCCGCCACTCAACCTATTTATTCCTCTCTACACTTACCTCCTCTCTTCTTTATTACTTCCTCTCTCCTTTATTACCACCTCTCCCTCCCTCCGCCCCTGTTAAGTCACACTAGTCTTCGAGTGCTACTGTTTCCTGGTAGTGAGTGTTATGGGTTATCTCAGGACACTGGTGAGTGTTATGTGTTATCTCAGGACACTGGTGAGTGTTATGTGTTATCTCAGGACACTGGTGAGTGTTATGTGTTATCTCAGGACACTGGTGAGTGTTATGTGTTATCTCAGGACACTGGAGCCTCGTAGGCGTCTGCCAGAAGCTGTGACGAAGCTCATCTTTGCTTTCTTCAGCCATCCATTAAAAAATTATTGGTTAACAAGATAAACTAACTTTTAAAAGCCTACACTCATTCTTTATATATATTTTAAAATTTTCATAGCATACTTCACTGGACATTTATGAGGCCTGGTCACAGACCGGGCCGCAGGGGCGTTGACCCCTGGAATTCTCTCCAGGTAAACTCCAGGTAAACATTAAGTATGTATATGTATTTTTAAGTTTAACTCTGAGCACGTAAGTGGTCACAAGTTCTTATTTAGTAGAACTGTCTACAAAAGCTCTCGGAGTGATGACTATTCCATCATTAATATTATAAAGAGTCTGTCTCGCCTCTTATTAGTGGTCACTTAGGTTTAAAAATGCCTTAAAAATCTCATTTTTTTTTATGACAGACTAGGGGAACGTAGATGGTAAAGCAGCACCTTTGTGCGAGACTCAGGGAGCAACAACCTTAACCTCTGTCAGCCCTTCATGCGTCTGCGTGTGCCTGTGTCTGCGTGTGTGCCTGCGTGCCTGCGTGCCTGTGCTTGTGTGCCTCCTGTTTGGGCGTGTGTGAATATGATAATGGTATACAATAATGACAAGTCGATAAGCAAGACATGTGTGCAACAGTTAAATATCTTAATTCCGAAACGTTTCGTCTATACAGTAGGCAAAACGTTTCAGAATAAAGATTCCTACCTATTGCACACATGTCTTACTTATTTTGTCGGTATCGTATGTCTGTATCGTATTCACCTTATTACAAGTGAAGAGGGATCTGATAGTATGTAAGTCTCTGTTCTGTTGCTTTCAACTCCACATTGTTCCAGACTATGAAACAAAACTCTTCTCCAGGCTGAGGGACTGACCGCCTCAAAATTACGTCTTTACATCTCTACTGCGTCTGCTGCTTCCTCTGTACTCGACTGAAGAAGCCTACTGTGTAGGCGAAATGTGTCGGAGAAAAGATACCTAACTGTTACACGTGTGTCTTATGACCTTGCTTGCGTGTTTGCCTGCTTGTTTGCCTGCGTAAGTGTGATGTGTTTACAGGAGCAAAACAATGGTTCTGTATTTGACTTCAATGTTATTGTTTGCACTTGAGATTTCTCCCCTGGATACGGAGCAAGGAACTAACACCTAGGCTCCTATTCCTATTTACTGCTAGGTGAAGAGTGCAGTAGGTGTCTCCCCACTCCACTCAGAGGTGTCTGTGTGTACTCATTTGTAGTAACCTATTTATGTTACAGGGGTCGAGTCTCAGCTCCTGGCCCCGCCTCTCCGCTGGCCGCTACTGGGTTTAATCTTTCCCTAGCACATCTTTTCTTAAGCCTATGTACGGGTCCCGCCTCTACTACTTGGCTCTCTATTTCATTCCACTTCCCGAAGACTCTAAGGCTGAAGAAGTATATCCTAACATCCCTGTGACTCATATGTGTTTTTAACTTACAGCTGTGTGCCCTTGTGTACCTGAGACCCACCTCTCGGACAGACTTGCCCTGTCCACCGTATCTCTCTCAGTAATATATACGTCGTAATCATGTCACCCATTATCCTTCGTTAATGTCATGAGGTTTACTTCCTTTAGCTGTTCATCACAGCTCACACCTCTCAGCTCTGGGACTAGTCTAATTGAGTAGTTCTCATTGTAAACCGTTGAACTTTTTCCAGCTTCTTGACATGCTTTATCAGGTGGTGGGGGTTCCATACTGGTGCTGAACACAGCAAGATGGGCGGGGCAAATGTCTTATAAAGTGTGAATGACTGTTTGTTGAGGTTCCTTAAAGCTGTTCTTAAATTTTCTAGTCTCGCGTTTGTTGGGGACACTATTCGTTTGATGTGTGCCTCAGGTGATATGCTTGGAGCTATGCTTCACTCGATGTCCTCTTTCAGGGTGGCTTTCAGCCTGTATCCCTTAAGTCTGTGCTCTGCTTCCGGTCGTTTTTGTCTTTCCCAATTTCTATGACTTTATTTACAGAGGTTCAAGTCCAGACGCCACTTGTCAAACCAGACCTACAGTTTGTCCAGATTCGCTTGTAGTCTTTCCTGGTCTGCTTCTGTCTGTATTCTCATTAGTTTCGCGTCATCTGCAAACAGGGACACCTCTGACTTTATTTATTCTATTACATTGTTTAAGTACACAAGAAACAGTACTGGTGTGAGTACTGACCCTTGTCGCGCTCCACTCCTCACACTCGCCCATTACAACACCTTTTCCCAGACAGTAACACATTGTTTCCTCTCTGTTAAATATTCCTTGGACTACTTTAGTGTTTTGTCTTTTCTTCCTGCCTGCTGCTCTAGCCTGTTTCCCCACTCTCTTATGCGCTGCTGCATCAAACGAATGCTTACAGTCTAAAAATATGCAGCCTACCTATCCCTCTCTCCTGTCTAACTTTTGTTATCATGTGATAGAACTCTAGCAAGTTTGAGAGACAGGATTTGCTGGTTGTTTGTTGCTTATGAATCAACTCCTTTCCAGGTGCTCCACTAATTCTCTCCTGATAATCTCCAAAACCTAACATAATATACATGTCAGTGACGCTGGCTTGTAGTCGCTCTCTCACCTTTTATAAAAAATTGGGACAACATTCTCTGTTTTCGAGACCTCTAGTAACTGCCCTGTTTCATTTGACTTGTTGACGATGGTGGCTCGTGGTGGGCACAGTTGCTTCCTCTGAACAGACGGGGAGATGTTGTGGTCCTAGTACCTTCCGGGTAGCTAGCTTCACCTTTGTGCATATTGTGTTCAGTACTCGTTTAATGCATTCTCTCTCTGTCTAATCACCTATTTGTGGTTGGAGGAGTCAAGTCACAGCTCCTGTCCCCGCCTCTTCGCTGATCGCTACTAGGTCCACTTCTTGCTCCATGAGGTTTAACGTACCTGTGTGTGTGTGTGTGTGATAGCACATGTGTTAGTTGATTAGTTTTACCACATCCTGTTCCAATTATAGTGAAGTGTGTGTGTGTGGCAGTGATGTGCGACAGCGACGCAGCTTGACTCATCTGAGAGATTAGCTCTTTTTGTAAATGTAATAATATTAACGACTGGTGTGAGTGTGTGGGTGGTCACCGCACGCACTTGCTAACATCACTGTTCCTATAACATCTGTGGGGACACTGTGGAGTGTTAGTTACCTGGGATGAACTAGTGAGAGAGGAGGCAAGTTGATCAGGAGTAAGGAAGAAGTTAGAAGGTAAGAGGATCAGGAGTAAGGAAGAAGTTAGAAGGTAAGAGGATCAGGAGTAAGGAAGAAGTTAGGAGGTAAGAGGAACGGGAGTAAGGAAGAAGTTAGGAGGTAAGAGGAACGGGAGTAAGGAGGAAGTTAGGAGGTAAGAGGAACGGGAGTAAATAAGAGGTTAAGGAGGTAAGAGGATCAGGAGTAAGGAAGAGGTTAAGGAGGAAGGAAACAGTTTCATTGTACTTCTTTTATTGCGCCTTCAAGAAATGCTGACTGTACGTCAGTTTAGCGTGACTGTACGTCAGTTTAGCGTGACTGTACGTCAGTTTAGAGTGACTGTACGTCAGTTTAGCGTGACTGCACGTCAGTTTAGTGTAACTGTACGTCAATAAATAACAAAAAAGGCACAATACCGTGACTGGAACAATACACACACAACCCGCACATATAAAAGAGAGGAGCTTACGACGATGTTTCGGTCCGACTTGGACCATTTACAAAGTCACTTTGTAAATGGTCCAAGTCGGACCGAAACGTCGTCGTAAGCTCCTCTCTTTTTATACGTGCGGGTTGTGTGTGAACTGTACGTCAGTTTAGCCTGATTGTACGTCAGTTTAGTGTTGCTGTACGCCAGTTTAGTGTTGTTATACGTCAGTTTAGTGTGACTGTACGCCAATTTAATGTAGCTGTACGTCAATTTAGTGTTGCTGTACGTCAGTTTAGTGTTACTGTACGTCAGTTTAGTGTTACTGTACGTCATGTATATCTAGTGCTTAAACCATTAGTTATCATGTATATCTAGTGCTTAAACTATTAGTTATCATGTATATCTAGTGCTTAAACTATTAGTTATCATGTATATCTAGTGCTTAAACCATTAGTTATCATGTATATCTAGTGCTTAAACCATTAGTTATCATGTATATCTAGTGCTTAAACCATTAGTTATCATGTATATCTAGTGCTTAAACCATTAGTTATCATGTATATCTAGTGCTTAAACCATTAGTTATCATGTATATCTAGTGCTTAAACTATTAGTTATCATGTATATCTAGTGCTTAAACTATTAGTTATCATGTATATCTAGTGCTTAAACCATTAGTTATCATGTATAAGCAATACTTTGATCATATTGACCATTCCCTGGAAGCAACAAGTAACGATCTAATTACATCTCGTAACTTATTAACTGTTAGATGGGAAGAAAGAGAGAGAGAGAGAGAGAGAGAGAGAGAGAGAGAGAGAGAGAGAGAGAGGATGGATGGAGGGGAGGGGGGAAGGCAGGCAGACTGGTGAGCAGAAGTGGTGGTATGAGAGGGCAGACACTGAGGCACGCAGGTGGCTGGGCATGAAATTAGGCAGACCTGACGCATGCAGGTCAGCAGACGGGAGGCCTGGGGTAAGAGACACAGATGGTGCCTACGCTGGTGTTGCTACAACACTTGGCACTTACAAGTGGTGAAACAAACAAATAAGTGCAGGTGAGGACACTTAAGCTGAGAGACCACTAAAGAAACTCACTCCGTGACTGACTGCAACTAAGTGATTTATGTATTTTTTTTATCTAGTTTCTTTGAAGCTTGGTGGAGCTTAGCGCGTTAGGCTTGAGCGAAACTTTGCTTTTGCCAGAAAGAAAGTATTGAATTTTTCACATATTTGCGACTTAATTGCAACATTTAGAACCCCCGCCTAGATATATTTCGCTTGTTCTGCGAATTCTAAACACACACACACACACACACACACACACACACTATATATATATATATATATATATATATATATATATATATATATATATATATATATATATATATATAAATCATTAACAGAACTGTGGCTTGGCCAGGACTCGATCCTGAGTTCCCATGCCCAGCCCTGTGTGAACTGAACACAGTACGCAGTGATGTATAACCCACCACAGAACTACAGGAGGCCAGGAGAGGAATATGACCAGAACAACAGAGCGATGGTGGACACTCTGGCGGAGGTGGCAAGAAAAGCGCACATGAGCAGAGCGAAGTTACTGGTCATGGGCGATTTCAACCACAGGGAGATCGACTGGGAGAACCAAGAACCACGTGCGGGTCCAGAAACTTGGAGAGCCAAGATGATGGACGTGGTACTGGAAAACCTGATGCACCAACATGTCAGGGACACGACCAGAGAGAGAGGAGAGGACGAACCAGCAAGGCTGGACCTTGTATTCACCCTGAACAGCTCAGATATCGAGGACATAACACACGAGAGCCCCCTGGGAGCCAGCGACCATATGGTGCTGAGCTTTGAGTACATTGTAGAGCTACAGGTAGAGAGGGAAAATGGTATTGAAAGAGATAAACCAGACTTTAAAAGAGGGGACTACATGGGTATGAGGAATTTCCTGCAGGAGGTTCAGTGAGAAAGGGAAATAGAAGGACAGTCAGTAAATTAAATGATGGAATACATAGCGACAAAGTGCGAGGAGGCAGAGGAACGGTTTATACCCAAAGAAAAAAGATTAAATGGGAAGGCCAGAAAGAGCCCCTGGTTTACCCAAAGGTGCAGGGAGGCAAAGACTCAGAGTGTCAGAGAATGGAAAAGGTACAGAAGGCAAAGAACCCAAGTAAACAAAGAAATTAGTCGAAGAGCAAGAAACGAGTATGCACAGGTACGGAGGGAGGCCCAGAAACAGTACGAAAATGACATAGCATCGAAAGTCAAGTCTGACCCAAAACTGATGTACAGTCACATCAGAAAGAAGACAACAGTCAAGGATCAGGTGATAAGGCTGAGGAGAGAAGATGGGGAACTCACAAATAACGATCAAGAGGTATGTGAAGAGCTCAACTCGAGGTTTAAGGAAGTATTCACAGTGGAGGCAGGAAAGCAGCTGGGTAGACAGGACAGGGTGCATCACCAACAAGGGATGTATCAAGTGCTGGAGGGCATACACACAACTGAGGAGGAGGTGAAGCAGTTACTCAGTGACCTTGATACCTCAAAGGCGATGGGTCCAGACAATATCTCCCCGTGGGTCCTTCGGGAAGCAGCTGAGGTACTGAGTGTGCCACTAACCATAATATTCAACACATCACTTGAAACTGGGCAGCTACCTTAGGTATGGAAAAAGGCCAACATAGTCCCCATCTTTAAAAAAGGAGACAGAAAAGAGGCACTAAACTATAGACCGGTGTCACTTATGTGTATAGTGTGCAAAGTCTTGGAGAAAATCATCAGGAAAAGAATGGTGGAGCACCTGGAACTGAACAGGATAATCAACGCCAGACAGCACAGATTCAGGGAAGGCAAATCATGTGTAACAAACCTCCTGGAGTTCTATGATAAAGTAACAGAGGTAAGGCAAGAGAGAGAAGGGTGGGTTGATTGCATTTTCCTGGACTGCAGGAAGGCCTTCGACACAGTTCCTCATATGAGATTAGTAAAGAAGTTGGAACAAGCGTGTATAACAGGAAGGGCACTGGAATGAATCAGGGAATACCTCACAGGGAGGCAACAACGAGTCATGGTGTGTGATGAGGTATCACAGTGGGCGCCTGTGACGAGCGGTGTACCGCAGGGGTCAGTCCTAGGACCAGTGCTATTCTTGGTATATGTGAATGACATGACGGACAGAATAGACTCAGAAGTGTCTCTGTTCGCAGATGATGTGAAATTAATGAGGAGAATCACATCGGATGAGGACCAAGCAGGACTTCAAAGAGACCTGGACAGGCTTGACATCTGGTCTAGCAACTGGCTTCTCGAATTTAATCCCACCAAATGCAAAGTCATGAAGATCGGAGAAGAGCAAAGAAGATCGCCGACAGAGTACAGGCTAGGTGGACAAAGGCTACAAACCTCGTCAAAGGAGAACGACCTCGGGGTGAGTATAACGCCAAGCACGTCTCCGGAAACACACATCAACCAGAGAACTGTGGCAGCATATGGGAGACTGGCAAACCTAAGATTAGCGTTCCGTTACCTTAACAAGGAATCGTTCAAGATACTGTACACCGTGTACGTCAGGCCCATACTAGAGTATGCAGTGCCAGTCTGGAACCCACACCTGGTCAAGCACGTCAAGAAATTAGAGAAAGTGCAAAGGTTTGCGACAAGGCTAGTTCCACAACTCAGGGGACTGTCCTATGAAGAAAGGTTGAGGGAAATTGGACTAACAACACTGGAGGATAGAAGGGTTAGAGGAGACATGATAACGACATACAAAATACTGCGGGGAATCGACAAGGTAGATAATGACAGGATGTTCCAGAGAGGGAACACAGAAACAAGGGGGCACAACTGGAAGCTGAAGACTCAGATGAGTCAAAGGAATGTTAGGAAGCATTTCTTCAGCCATAGAGTAGTCAGGAAGTGGAATAGTCTAGCGAACGATATAGTGGAGGCGGGAACCATACATAGTTTTAAGATAAGGTATGATAAAGCTCATGGAGCAGGGAGAGCAGAGACCCAGTAGCGGACAGCGAAGAGGCGGGGCCAGGAGCAGAATCTCGACCCCTGCAACTACAATTAGGTGAGTACTATCCATTGGACCACCATCTTTATACACCATCTTTCAACCTCATCCTGGGCCCTGGACGCCTGGTGTTTAAGGATGGTGGTCCAGTAGACAGAGTGATGCGTACTGTGTTCAGTTCACACAGGGCTGGGCATGGGAACGCAGGATCGAGTCCTGGCCAAGCTTCAGTTCTGTTACTGATACAAAATCACATGTGTCGTGATTTCTTTGATAAATATATGTATATATATATATATATATATATATATATATATATATATATGTCGTGTTGATTAGGTAAAACTGGTCAATTAGCAAGAACTCATCTAAAATTTAGTCCTTTCTAAAATTTTCTCTTATACGTTTAATGATATATTTTTTCATTTATGTTAATGTAAGAATTTATAATTTTGTACCAAGAGAAACTTTGAAAACCTACCTAACCTTATTACAACAAGCGCAATTTAATTTAGCCTAACCCAACTAAATATATTTTAGATACGTTAACATTAATTTAATAATAAACAAACACAATGAAATATATTTTTTTCGTTATTTTCAGAATGATTTTTTCGAAATTATTGCATACACAAATTTTCACTTGTCTTATATGCAAGGTGAGCGTTGCTATTTAAGCCAAAATCCCAAGTTTTACCTAATCGGCACTACATATATATATACTATATATATATATATATATATATATATATATATATATATATATATATATATATATATATATATATATATATATATATATATATATATGTTGGCAGCAACAGCAGCAGTAACAACAACAGCAACCACCAAAAAATAAGAGTGGGTCTCGCGATCGGGTAGTCATTCTTAAAGGCAGTACTGACTATTAAATCTTTTATTATATCATGAGTTTAATGATATAAAGTTGTGTGATGACGGTAATCTTGAGAAAGGTTATTAACAACATCTGAAAATTGCTGCTTCTCAGTTTGGTTTCCATGGTTTTGGAAGTTTGAACTGAATATCCATAGTTATTTCCCTTCATTGATACTGTCTTCAGTCTCAGTGTTAAGTGAAGTATTTGTTTAGTAAGTCTGCTGTGAGTATCATTGTCTTGTTCTAAATTGTGAAGTTTGTGATTCAGGTTAGCAATCTTACTGATGTGGGAGGCTTGAAGGGTTTTAAATTCGGTGTAAGAAGCTTGGAGGGTCAGTAGATTTTGCGTTAAGGTTTTTTATTACTCTGAAGATTTGAGGGACCTGTAGATACTCCTTAAGGACTGTACCAAAGCCCGGGAAGAGGAAGGAAGACTCGCGTAGGATGGTGGCCATGGTTATTGTTTGGTGGTGGGTAGAGGTGAGGAAGCAGCAGAAAAACGTTCCTCATTGAGGTTTCTCTGAGTCTTGTGGTAGTTTCTAGTGCTACTTCTCCTGTGTTTACCTCTAGCCTTGAGAATGTTGTTTCAGATGTGTCAGTTGTGTAGGGGTAATAAGAGGAACTTAGTAGTTTGCTCTTCGTCTGGCATCATTTGGTAGGTTTCTACAGTTGGTTTATATCATCATGAGTCTCTGTGTACGATAATGTAGCATATATTGTTGCTAGGTCATCCCCAGGGACACTGGGAAGCCTAAGTTGCCTTTAAGATTGAAGAGCAACACTTGTTGCTCAACCTGATCACCCATCAGCTTTCCCTGGTTAAGCACTTTCCCATGAATAATAATAATTGTCGGAACATGAGGCTACCACGTTGAACGCACCGCTTCTTGTCTGATCAGCAAAGTTAAGCAGCGTTGAGTTTGGTTAGTACTTGGATGGGTGACCGCCTGGGGACACCAAATGCTGTTGGCATAAAACTTATGAGGCCTGGTCACAGACCGGGCCGCGGGGGCGTTGACCCCCGAAACCCTCTCCAGGTATACAGCTGCATTATTTAAGAAAAAAGTATTACTGTGTTATATAAAATCTTTCATCAAGACCAGTAATAGACTGCTGCAGTGGGATCCAGGAGCTAGTGTGTGCTACTGCTACTGTAATAAACCAAAACACTGAAGACGGGAGAAATGACATCAAGACTATGTAGCTCTGCTCTTGTGATTAGTATCAGCAATCAGACCGTGACATCGCTCGTGTGCGTGTGTTGGCACCGAGCGGACGAGTCACCGCTTCACTGTACATTGTGTACCGACTCACTCAAGTATTGTGCAAATGTTTTATTTCGTTGTACTGTAATGGATAATCACTTTGCAAGTACTGGATTCAACTACTGGAACTCTTACGTTAGTTCTTAAACTACCATAGACTGACCAAGGCATATTAGTATAGTGCTACTGGGTCTGGCCCTGACTATTTTTCTTCTACGATAGCCTTTCCTCCACCCCCCCACCTATTCTTCACCTATCCTCACTTTCCCCTCACCCCTTGTGGGTCCTTACCTGTGAGTTCTTCTAGTTTAGTCTACTATTGTTTATATAAATAGGACTGGACTGTAGTTTGTTCGCATTGGATTGCAGTTCCCAGTTAGTTAAGCAAATAAGTATTATGCTCTCATAACTCAAGAAAAATCAATAAAAGTTATATTTTATTGACCACAAGTGTTTACATGGCGTGTCGTTAATACATTAATAAGCCATTAATAAGCTATGGTCGCTTTTTTAAATAATTTGTCGACCCTGGGCAGGGTGTCTCATTACTTGCCTTACAGGAGTTTACTGTCATATATTCTGGCAATATATTCCCTAAAATATGCACCGTGGCATACGGAAACATATCAACTGAGATCCGATCACATTCCATCATCATCAAACGAGAGAGAAACCTGGAATGAACCTGCTTCTTTATGGAAAAATATCAAGCAAGAGACGGGTAGGCAGACTGCACATTATTTGACTGTAGGAAACCCTTTGACAAGGTACTCGGCTCGTCTAAAAACTAGAAAAACAGTTACTGCAGTTACTCGATGAATATAAAAAATAACGAGTGTGATGGTGAGGAATTATTGTACTGAGCAGGAGCAGTGATCGGGGTATGTTTACATACCCCTCTGGTATGTTTACATACCAGAGGGGTAAATTTTCTACATAATTATGTTTACTCACTACGTAACGCTAATGAGAGGATATAAGTAGCCCACGATAAGACGTAGACAAAATGCAAGTGTGGTGCAGCTGGCTGCTGGAGATCATGTCAACATGTGTAAAATCATGAAAGCTTGAGAGAGAGATGAGACTAGAGACAGTGTAGACTTGAAGGAACGCAACGCTAAGTCACTGGTTATTATAAGATGAGTCAGGATAGTCATCATGTATGCATAAAACGTACTCTTTGCATGCCACCTGACTTTGGCATGCAAAGAGTACGTTACATTTTATTTGACGCATGTCATACACCCATATAGGCTGCCCTCCCTACCAGCGAACTAGATGCTAGGGGTATAATGAGTGGGAAGTCCCCCTTATTATGCTAGTACCCTGGTTCAACTAGCCAATGACGAGGAAGCCCGCCAAAGTTGTGAAGCGATGTGGTACACTCGTGAATCAACTTTGGCAGACTTACCTCCAAGTCTGGTCGAAGACGGTTCTTACCATGTCCCTTGCTTGCAGAACTGACTTTCTGTAGATATTGTACATATAATTGCTTGCTGTTTGGTGAATGAAATATATCGTGCTACAACCAGGTGCACAGGCCATAAGACTACACTTGTGTTCGTAATACTGACCAAGAAGCATGTAGAAAAGTCGAGAAAGTTCAGGCCAGATGTTTGCAACCAGACTACTTCCGGAGGTGAGCGAAATGCATTGAGACAAAACTAAAAGAATATACTCATGACATCCTTGGAAGATATAAGAAAAGAGAAGACATAATCACGACAATAACAAGAGAGAACACAACATAGTCTGAAAATGCAAATGAGCCAGAGGAAAGTTAGGAAATACTCATTTTGTCTGTTGGAAAAGAAAAAAAAAATTAACGAACGAGAGGAGGAAGCACATGAAGCGTCCACCATGCATAATTTGAAGAATATTATGTATGACTGGACTTAAGAGTCTAGGGACCTGCAACCTAACCTCAAACACCTCATTACTCAGCTAGATAATTACAAGGGAAAATAACTTCAGTGTACCAAGTAATGAATTGCAATATTGTGGCCATTGCTCTCAGCGTTATGTACCAACCCTGGGTTTCCGGGTCCGCCCACGTCTGTGGTCTCTGGCGCCGCCCACGCCCAGGGTCACGGCCGCCCACGCCTACGGTCACTGGGCCTCTCCCGGTCACGTCCAGGCCTACGGTCACTGGGCCTCTCCCGGTCACGTCCACTTCCACGGTCACGTCCACACCCACGCCCACGGTCACGCCCACGTCCACAGTGGCATCACGAGAGAGTCAAGCTCGTCAATTAGTCATCAGTCTAAATTATGTGAAACCTCTGGAGACACCAGCACGGCAGACACCAGCACGGCAGACACCAGCACGGCAGACACCAGCACGGCAGACACCAGCACGGCAGACACCAGCACGGCGGACACCAGCACGGCGGACACCAGCACGTCAGACACCAGCACGGCAGACACCAGCACGGCAGACACCAGCACGGCACACACCAGCACGGCGGACACCAGCACGGCAGACACCAGCACGGCAGACACCAGCACGGCAGACACCAGCACGGCACACACCAGCACGGCGGACACCAGCACGGCAGACACCAGCACGGCAGACACCAGCACGGCAGACACCAGCACGACAGACACCAGCACGGCAGACACCAGCACGGCAGACACCAGCACGGCAGACACCAGCACGGCAGACACCAGCACGGCAGACACCAGCACGACAGACACCAGCACGACAGACACCAGCACGACAGACACCAGCCCGACAGACACCAGCACGGCAGACACCAGCACAGCAGACACACACAGAACACGGCAGACACCCACAGCAGACACCAGCACGGACACCAGCACGGACACCAGCACGCAGACACCATCCACGACAGACACCACACGGCAGACACCAGCACGCGGACACAGCAGGCTACCACCACACCTGACTACCAGCAGCACACCACATGCAGACACCACACGGCAGATACTGCCACCACGTCAGACAGACCACATGGACCCACCACACCAGCATGCCACTCACACATGACACTCTCACCATGACCACACCAGACCCACCTTCCAGACTCACACCAGACCCACCACCCACCCACCATGACTGCCACTCACACCATGACTCTCACAATGACTCACCATGACTCACACCATGACTGCCACTCACACCATGACACTCTCACCATGACTCACACCATGACTGCCACTCACATATTCACAATGACTCATGACTCACACCATAATGCCTAACTGCCATGACTCACACCATGACTGCCACTCACACCATGACTCACACCATGACTGCCACTCACACCATGACTCACACCATGACTGCCACTCACAACATATTTTAAAATGGATATAGTATTATTTTACATTAATACTTTATTTATGCCTTGATGGTGGTGAGGGACTCTTGATCCAAGGAACTGGATAATTCCACCATGAATCGAATCTTAATGCCTCCTATTGAACATATGCTATGTTATCCTTACAAGTTTAGCGCTCTGCTGCTTAAAATAAAACAATCAGATAACCAGCGCATAGTAGAGAGGAGCTCACGACGACGTTTCGGTCCGACTTGGACCATTTACACAGTCACATTAACACAGTCACACTGACACAGTCACATTAACACAGTCACACTGACACAGTCACATTAACACAGTCACACTGACACAGTCACACTGACACAGTCACACTGACACAGTCACACTGACACAGTCACACTGACACAGTCACACTGACACAGTCACACTGACACAGTCACACTGACACAGTCACACTGACACAGTCACACTGACACAGTCACACTGACACAGTCACACTGACACAGAAGAGTGAGGGAGCCTGTATATATAGGCGAGGGGGGGACGGGGACGTGACCAAGAGAGGAAGAACAAGTAGTGGTAATGCTGGTAGTTGAAGTAGTAGTGGTGGTAGTAGCAGTGGTGGTAGTAGTAGTAGTAGTAGCAGTAAAGTAGTTGTAGTGGTAGTAGTAGTAGTAGTGGTAGTAGTGGTAGTAGTAGTAGTGGCAGTAGTAGTAGTAGTAGTGGTAGTAGTGGTAGTAGTAGTAGTGGCAGTAGTAGTAGTAGTAGTGGTAGTAGTGGTAGTAGTAGTAGTGGCAGTAGTAGTAAAGTAGTTGAGGTAGTAGTAACAGTAGTGGTAGTAGTAAAGTAGTTGAGGTAGTAGTAACAGTAGTGGTAGTAGTAACAGTAGAAGTAGTAGTGGTAGTATTAGTAGCAATAGACGTAATAGTGGTGGTAGTAGTAGTGGTGGTAGTAGTAGTGGTGGTAGTAGTGGTGGTAGTAGTAGTGGTGGTAGTAGTAGTGGTGGTAGTAGTGGTGGTGGTAGTAGTAGTGGTGGTAGTGGTAGTAGGTAGTAGTAGTGTGGTGGTGAGTGTGGTAGGTGTGTGTGGGGGTGTGGAGAGTAGTGGTGTAGAGGGAGTAGTAGTGGTAGTAGTGGTGGAGGTGAGTAGTGGTGAGTATGGTGGTGGTAGTGGTGGGTGTGGTAGTAGTAGGGTGGTAGTAGTAGTGGTAGTAGGTGTAGTATATTGGAGTAGTATGGTGGTAGTGTGGTAGTAGTATGGTGGTAGTATGTGGTAGTAGTATGGTGGTAGTAGTAGTGGTGGTAGTAGTGGTGGTGGTAGTAGTAGTGGTGGTAGTGGTGGTAGTAGAAAGTATGACATCAATCTGTTAATTTAATTAATCTTACGAAATGGGTGAAACATTTCTTGTGTTCAGGCTGCGCAGGGTGAGCATTTTTGTTTATATATTCTGTGCACTAACTTCAGAATGCATCGTCTGGTCGGCTTTAAACTTTTGGTGCTGATGTGTTTTCCTCAAAGGAAGCCTCGCTTTGATGTCAGACTGTCTTGAGTTTTGATGTGTCAGTCTCATTAATCAAGTCTTTGTGTTTCCAGATAACTTGAGAAATAATTCAGTGTTAGACTTTATTGCATTGTCTTTGTTAAACATCATTGTCCTTGTTAAACATCCTTGTCTTTGTTAAACATCATTGTCTTTGTTAAACATCATTGTCTTTGTTAAACATCATTGTCTTTGTTAAACATCATTGTATTTGTTAAACATCATTCTCTTTGTTAAACATCATTGTCTTTGTTAAACATCATTGTCTTTGTTAAACATCATTGTCCTTGTTAAACATCATTGTCTTTGTTAAACATCATTGTCTTTGTTAAACATCATTGTCTTTGTTAAACATCATTGTCTTTGTTAAACATCATTGTCTTTGTTAAACATCATTGTCTTTGTTAAACATCATTGTCTTTGTTAAACATCATTGTCTTTGTTAAACATCTAGGTAATAAAGTTTTATGCGCCTTTAACATGTGTCTGCCCTAGAATTCTTTTTTTTCATCAAAATGTTACAATCATAACCATTATTTTTGTCCTGTTTCCTGACAAATATTACCTAACCTAACCTTACCTAACCTAACCTGCCCTAGAAACTATTGCAAAAAAATATGTATTAACCTGGTCAGGTCCCAGTTTGTTTTTTCTTATGAAAGAAATTTAGAAAACTTAAATACTGCTTTACATTGCAAACAAACGCAGATAGGCGATCTTAACTATGCAAGACAAGCCACGAGGGGTGGCTTGTCTTGCGTCATCAGGAGCTATGCAATGTTGCAAGGCAGCAACTGAAGGAGGTGAAGTTTTCTCAGTCACCTGCGGCAGGTGACAGACCCGCACTGTTACTCTGAGAAAACTTCCCCTTACTCCTTCAGTTGCAGCCTCGCAACATTGCATAGCTCCTGATGACGCACTGAGAAGTGTGAAAGTACTTGAGCTAAAGATTGCCACCCCTCGTGGCTTGTCTTGCACCGCTTTACCTGTGATCATTTGTGTCTAGCATCCGATTACTCTCAACTCATCAACGCTGATAACTCGTTCTGAGTGGCTTGAAGCCACTCAGAACGATACAGGCCCCTTTGTTCTCTTTGAAAGGTTGGAATAAGATCTGATCTGTTTATGTCCTGAATGACCAGTTTTATTGGGGCACGTAAACAATCCTGGGGATGATGCCCTCGATACAGTCACCAGCATCGAAATTTGAAGCATATCGAACAAGACGTTCTACAGCTATAAAATGTTGTTTTGGAGAAAACGAAAAATAGAAAAGTCTGTCCTGGGTAAATTTAAAAAGTTTTGATATTAGTTCCCACTTAATGATTTGTGACCGTCCTCTGGCTGCCTTCTGTATTTAACTGCATTATTAAATTATAGTAATAATGGTAGAATTACCGACAAAATGTTAGGTAAATGGACACAGAGGCAACTAATGTGACATTTTATTGTGGCAACGTTTCGCTCTCCAGGAGCTTTATCAAGCCGTAATGGCTTGACGAAGTTTCTGGAGAGCGAAACGTTGTCACATTAGTTGCATCTGTGACAGTTTACCTAACGTTATCAACGTAAATAACGCTCTGAACTGTCCCAGTTACGAGCATTGAGACGAGTCTACCTGGAGTCTACCTGGAGGGGTGTTCCAGGGGTCAACGCCCCTGCGGCCCAGTCCTTGACCTGGCCTCCCGGTGGATCAGGGCCTGATCAACCAGGCTGTTAACGCTGGCCGCAGGTAGTCCAGCGTTCGAACCACAGCCCGGCTGATCGGGAACTGACTTTAGGTATCTGTCCAGCTCCCTCTTGAAGGCAGCCAGGGGCCTATTGGTAATTTCCCTTATGCCTGGTGGGAGGCTGTTCAACAGTCTTGGACCCCGGACACTTATTGTTTTCTCTCTTAGTGTACTAATGGCACCCCTACTTTTCATTGGGGGTATGTTGCACCGTCTGCCCTCTCTTGTTTCTTCCGTAGAGAATGATTTGTGTGTGCAGATTTGGGATCAGTTTCTCTAGGATTTTCCAGATGTGGATTATGTATCTCTCTCGCCTGCGCTCCAGTGAGTACAAGTCAAGTGCTTCCAACCGTTCCCAGTATTTAAGGTGTTTGACGGAGCTTATATGTGCAGTAAAGGTTCTCTCTACATTATCTAGATCTCCAATTTCACCTGCCTTGAATGAAGATATTATTGTACAGCAGTATTCCAGCCTAGAGAGAATAAGCGATTTAAAATGGGTCATCATTGGCTTGGCATCTCTTGTTTTTAAAGTTCTCATTATCCATCATATCATTTTTCTAGCAGATGTGATAGTGACACTTTTGAAGGTGAGATCCTCTGACATTAAAACTCCCAAGTCCTATCCTATGGGTCTTATATGTTTACTTTTCTATTAGGTATTTAATAAAGAGATCCACAACTCTTTTTTCACGAGGCTCGTTCACAGCTGGTACATCTAAAATTGGTAGGTCTTTTAAATCTGACATAGAGTCTTTAATTCTAATAGCATGTACTTCCTTTTCCCTAGATCACTTTTACGCTCTATTGTGTGATTAGAGTTTATAGTTTTCCATAACGGAGTAGTTGGAATTTGTCTTCATTGAACATCATATTGTTTTCCGTTGCCCATTGGAAAACTTGATTTATATCTTCTTGGAGGTTAACTGTGTCCTCAATAGATGACACTCTCATGCAGATCCTAGTATCGTCTGCAAAGGATGATACGGTGCTGTGGTTTACATCTCTATGTCTGATATGAGGATGAACAGGATAGGGGCGAGAACTGTGTCTTGTGGCACAGAGCTTTTCACTATGGCAGCCTTCGACTTAACTCTGTTTACCACTACACTTTGTGTTCGATTGATTAGAAAGTCAAAGATCCATCTGCCCACATTGCCAGTTATCCCTTTAGCACGCATTTTGTGCGCTATTACACCATGATCGCACTTGTCAAAGGTTTTTGCAAAATCTCTGTATACTACATCTGCATTCTGATTGTCTTTCGGTGCATCCAAGACCATACCATATTGATTCAGTAGTTGCGAGAGGCAGGATCGACCTGCTCTGAACCCATGTTGCCCTGGATTGTGCAGTTGTTGGGAATCAAAGTGATTTGCAGTCATGCTTCATATTACTCTTTCAAAGATTTTCATGATGTGGGACGTTAGAGCTATTAGTCTATAGTTGTTAGCTAATGCTTTGCTGCCACTGTTATGGAGTGGGGCTATATCCGTTGTTTTTAGTGATTGTGGGATTTCACCAGTGTCTATTCACCCTCTCCATAGCTTACTTAGGGCATGCGAAAGGGGTTTCTTGCAGTTCTTCATAAACACGGAGTGTGATGATTCAAGGCCTGGGGCTGAGTGCATGAGTATGTTGTCATCTGTACAAGTTCCATCTTGTCTGACCAGGGGCCCGATACTAAATTTGGTGTTTGCCTTGTTTTTGGCATATGAAAGAAATATTTTGAATTTCTTTCAATTTCACTTATTGCTTTTAGCTCCTCCTGGATCCTGTACAAGTCCTTTAACTTAAGCTCAATATTTTCCACTTCCCTGGTCAGCTCTTCCTTCCCTGTTTCATATAATCTAGCCCCATACCACGGGTGGGGTTCGAACCCGCGGTCAGAGAGTCTCAAAACTCCAGACGGTCTGGAGTTTTGAGACTCTCTGACCACGGGTTCGAACCCCACCCATGGTATGGTTTGTTTGCAATCGTGTCATTACGATTTCGTGAGTCAATCTAGCCCCCTTGAGGAGCTCAGTGATTCTTCGCCTTCTCCTGTAGAGGGAGCGTCTCTCTCAGGTTTACTTATTTTCTTTTTTTCTTAGGGGAATATACCCTGAACATACTTCAGCTGCCAGGAAATTAATCCTTTTAAGGCACGGGTTAGGATCTATGTTATTTAAATATCTTCCCAACATGTTTCATTTGGAAACATGTTGGCCAAGGGGGCCAAAGACTACAAACCTCACTCAAGGAAAAGGATCTTGGGGTGAGTATAATACCGAACACATCTCATGAGGCGCACATCAACCAAATAACTGCTGCAGCATATGGGCTCCTAGCAAACCTAAGAATAGCATTCCGACATCTCAGTAAGGAATCGTTCAGGACCCTGTACATCGTGTATTTCAGGCGGTCGTCTGTGCCCTTCCCCAATTTTCATGACTTTGCACTTGGTGGGGTTGAACTCTGGGAGCCAGTTTCTGGACCAGGCCTGCAGCCTGTCCAGACCTCTTTGTAGTTCTGCCTGGTCCTCCTTCGATTGAATTCTCCTCATTAACTTCACATCGTCTGCAAACAGGGACACTTCTGAGTCTATTTCTTCAGTTATGTCATTCACATATTCCGGAAACAGCATTGGTCCTAGGGCTGACCCCCTGTGGAACCCTGCTCGTCACAGGCGCCCACTCTGACACCTCGTCACGTACCATGACTTGCTGTTGTCTTCCCGTCAGGTATTCTCTGATCAATTGGAGTGCCTTCCCTGTTATACCTGCCTGGTCCTCCAGCTTTTGCACTAATCTCTTGTGTGGAACTGTGTCAAAAGCCTTCTTACAGTACAAGAAAACGCAGTCTACCCACTCTCTCTCTCTCTCTCTCTCTTTCTCTTGTCTTATTGCTGCCATCTTGTCATAGAACTCTAGTAGGTTTCCGACACAGGATTTCCCATCCCTGAATCCGTGCTGGTTGTCGTTGATAAGCTCATTCCTCTCTAGATGCTCCACCACTCTTCTCCTGATAATCTTCTCCATGACTTTGTAAACTATACATGTTAGTGACAATGGTCTGTAGTTCAGTGCTGTATGTCTGGGATTACATTAGCTGTCTTCCATACCTCAGGTAGTCGCCTTGTGTCGACGGATGTGTTGAAGATTGTTGTTAGTTGTACACATAGCTTCTCTGCTCCCTCTCTCAGGACCCATGGAGAGATGTTCGGCCCCGTCGTCTTTGAGGCATCTTGCTCGCTTAGCAGCTTCTTCACCACCTCCTCGGTTGTATGTATTGTGTCCGCCACTTGATGGTGTACCCCACCTCTCCGTCTTTCTGGAGTCCCTTCTATCTCTGTGAATACTTCTTTGAATCTGATATTGAGTTCCTCATATACTTCTCGGTCGTTTCTTGTGATCTTCCCTGCTTCCTTCCTCAGCCTGATTACCTGGTCCTTGACTGTTGTTTTCCTCCTGATGTGGCTGTACAACAGCTTCGGGTCGGACTTGGCTTTCGCTGTTATGTCATTTTCGTACCTGAGCATATTCATTTCTGGCTCTACGACTGCTTTCCTTATTCTCCTGGGTCCTTTGCCTTCTATAATTCTTCCATTCTCTAGCACACTTGGTTTTGGCCTCTGTACACCTTTGGGTGAACCAAGAGCTCGTTGTGGCCTTCTCATTATTTCTGTTGCCCTTGGGTACAAACCTCTCCTCTGCTTCCTTTCATATTGTTGTCACATATTCCATTATCTCATTTACTGATCTCCCTGCCAGTTCTTTGTCCCCGTGCTTTATATATATCTTGGATAGACTATCCAAGAGTTCCTCTTGTTCCTCAGTAGACTGTTTTTATGCAGCATGGGGAGTACCTCTCTCTCTCTCTCTGGTTTTCTTGCGGCGTTTCCATCACTAACAATAGAACAAGGGAAAAAAGAGTCGCGAAATAAGTCACTTTGTCTGACTTTTTGAGTTATCCTGAGTTCTCTACACATATGCTGCTATGTATGATAATCTATGTAACAGTATTTGTGTATACCTGAATAAACTTACTAGTGCGATGGCGGAGCTGTCTCCAGAAACATCGAAATCTCCCAAGGTTCCTGAATGGTTAACATCTTAGAGGAGATTTTTTTCCGAGACTCAGACTAGTGTACTCTCAGACCACTACACACACTTCTGTACTCTCAGACTACTACACTCACTTCTGTACTCTCAGACCTTTAACCTCCCTGCCCCTGATCTCAGACCATTAACCTCCCTGCCCCTGATCTCAGACCATTAACCTCCCTGCCCCTGATCTCAGACCATTAACCTCCCTGCCCCTGATCTCAGACCATTAACCCCCTGCCCCTGATCTCAGACCATTAACCCCCTGCCCCTGATCTCAGACCATTAACCTCCCTGCCCCTGATCTCAGACCATTAACCCCCTGCCCCTGATCTCAGACCATTAACCCCCTGCCCCTGATCTCAGACCATTAACCCCCTGCCCCTGATCTCAGACCATTAACCCCCTGCCCCTGATCTCAGACCATTAACCTCCCTGCCCCTGATCTCAGACCATTAACCCCCTGCCCCTGATCTCAGACCATTAACCCCTCTCCCCACCATACCTCCTCATATCGTTGCAAACACCCGCCTCCCACTTGGCCAGACAGTGTGGTATGTGAGAGGTGGCCCTTACATTCCTTGAGTTTAATTTCTTAGAAAAGAGGCGCTGTCTGCTTGTTACTCTACACGCTTGCTCACTTTCCCTCGCACGCAGACCTCTCCTACATTCCATTTCAATCGCCCGCAAGCCTTTTCGACGCTTCATTGCATGCGATGGAAGTCAGCGTAGCATTGTTGATGAGCGACTGGTGTTACGGAGGTATTATACTGAGGTTGTGTGATAGTCAGAGATTCTGAAGGTTGAACCAGAGTTTGCCTCAGAATTATATGGGATGGATATCTGTGACCGTCTTTCTTGTTATTGCAGATGCCTCCCCCTTTAAATGAGTTTATTTTAATGAGCCCCGTTTCCTTTACATAACTTTTATAAGTCTTCCCTCTATATGTTACCGTTTTCTCTCGTAACTTTAAATGGACACGTTGTCCCGTGGAGGCTACAATATAACAAACAAAACAAACAACAAACAAATTTTATTTCATTGCAGGTTACATGGGTATCGGAAGTTACAATGTAAATTGAGTGCAAGGAGAGCCACTGACATGCCATGGCATTATTTAAAGTTATTGATGTATTTAAAGTTATTGATGTCATAGCGGAATATGACCGCTTTTTTTTTATTATTGCAACGTTAATTTCATTTAGGCTATTACAATAACAATGCTTGTGGGATTTTTCTAATGCTATATCATCCTTCTGGCTGTGGGCACTGTTGTGCCTGGGGTCACTTCCGGTTCCCTCTGCTCTCCCCTTCTCTCCCCTCCCTTACTCGCTCACTCCAGTGAAGGCGGTCCTCTGGGAACGTATTTGCGTGGACATCATCTTTTCTGCAATTTTGCAAGCTTCTGATGGTGTTGATTGCAACACGAAAGGCCTAGAGTTATCATTTTACTCCCCCCGTGTTTGTTTTGCATCTTGTATCGCTTGGTTTGCGATATTTGCATAATAAAAAAAATATATATATATATATGTCGTGCCGAATAGGTAAACATTGGTCATTTAGCAAGAACTCATTTGAAATTAAGTCCTTTCTAAAATTTTCTCTTATACATTTAAAGATATATATTTTTTCATTTATTTTAATGTAAAAATTAATAATGTACCAAAAGGGCCTTAGAAAACTTACCTAACCTTATTATAATGAGTGCAGTTTAATTTAGCCTAATCCAACTAAACAAACACAATGAAATATATTTTTTTCCTTAGATTCAGAATGATTTTTGCGAAATTATTGCATACACAAATTTTCGCTTGCCCTATTCGGCAAGAAGACCGTTGCTGTTTTAACCAAAATCGCAAGTTTTATCCATTCGGCACGACATCTATATATACACACATACACACACATTATATATAAGCTTTCAGGAACCAAAATAAGGCATTCACGACACAGTATAGAGCGCATGTCAGGCTTATATTAAAGCATGCAGAACCAGTATGGAGCCCACACTTGATCAATCAAGACAAGAAGCTGGAAAAATGCAATGCTTTACGACGAGATGGGCGTGTAATTTAGGAAGGTACCACCTCTAGAAGTGGACTGGGGACCCTCATCTTCAGAGAAGACAATACACGTACCTCAGGGAAAGCTCAAGATTCTCCCTGGAGCTGTTTGAATACTTTTTTTCTCCTACCACCCCTATTTTCTATATTCTATGTGAACTTTATTTATACACAAAATACATTAACAAAGATTCATTGGGAAGGAGAACAATATAAATGTCATATCAGAGCCTACATCTCAAATACTTCATCCAGCTCTTCAGCGGTGGGCCGCCTGCCCAGAATGCTGCACGCATTTTCCCTCTTGATCGCAACACTGAGTGTCTGAAAGAGGAAGCTGGCCACTCTGGGGTCCTTGGTTTCTGTGATGAGTTTTTCACCTAACTCAGGAAATTTAGAGCACACTTACTCCATGCTCTAAGAGTCTCCGATCCCACTGGGATGTAGTTATAGCATGGTATGGAAGCCCTCTGTATTTATTGATCTTCTGGGCCCCTCTGAAACTGGCGGGCCCACTCTCTTCGGCTTCAGAGTATGGCAAGTAGGTGTCAGCCACTGTAGAGGCATAGGTGTAGTCCCATGCAACCTACTTTTCGTCCTTCCAGGGTAGCATAGTGACTCCTTCTGGATGCTTTTGGCATCCGTCAGACATCAGTACTTGAGGTTCCCGTTCTGCCGGGTAATAGGCTCTGGCGAGACTTCTCTTGATGTCGTTGACCTCATGTCTGGCATACTTCTCTTCTGACGTATGACAGAAGAGACCGTATAGTACAAATGGATCAGCTGACACCCTGCCGTAAATGCGCCTATGGAGTATGGGGGGGGGGCTAAACGGACAGCTACACCAATCCGAATGGCTTGGGCACTTGGCTCGACCCACAAGGAGGAATTGGGAACGGCTAAAAGGAAATCTGAATGTGATGCCTTCACCCATACAAGAAACTCTTTCTCCTTTCCTGAAACTTTGTTGAGTACTGTGTTGGCGATTTTTTTTCATGATTGGTTTGTCCCAGTGGGACTGTTTGTGCTCTATGGGAAGAGCTGGTCTGCTAAAGAGTTCACAAGGGTGTCCCATTGCGTGACTGCTTCAATGAACTTTGGGTCGTGAGCTCCTACAGCACCTCTCAAGCGTTCGGAGACACATTCCTTTAAGAGTTCACTGGCAGCCATACACGAGGACAGAAATGTAGGTAATGGTATCTGGGTTGCCCTGTGCACCCTTATACCTCCCAGCACTGGAAGAGTTAATTGATCCCATTGGTGATCTTTCAGTGACAGATTCAGTGCTTTCCTAAAGCTAACTCTCAAGAGTGCGTCATATTCATTGAGTGTTGGGTTGTTCAAGGAGGGTTAGTCTTGGCAGAGATAGACACCTTGTGAGAAAATACAGGGCGTCATGGGCGTTCAGATCACTTATTCTCTCCTCCATTCTCTTCAGATCATTCAGTTTGTCCTTGAGGACCATGTCAATGGCTTGATGACCCAGTGGTGCTCCCAAGAGGGTGCTCTTGGGAGGCTTCAGGAAGGATTGTTCGCACAGCTGCAATTATTTCCTGGTTGTGGTGATTTCACAATTGGAGGTCCTCTAGCAGGGACTCTTCCGTACCTGCCAGAGTGCCATCATCAAGGTACCAGATACTTTTACCGCCAAGCAGAAGAGAAACGGAGGGAGTGGGTCACCCTGCTGAACCTCTCTGATGTGGGAATTTCATGTTCGACAAATAAAAGAACTGAAGTTTTGCTGTAGCCAACAGAAATAAAGAAAAAAAGACTACATCACTTGACACCATTTTAAAGGCATTCCTAAAGTCTAGTTTGACTAAGGTCTTATCTTCTGGCAAGTTCCTGATGTAGGCCATATATATGTCGTGCCGAATAGGTAAAAGTGGTCAATTAGCAAGAACTCATTTAAAATTAAGTCCTTTCTAAAAAAAATTCTTGTACGTTTAAAGACATATATATTTTTTTATCATTTATGCTAATTAATGTAAAAAATAATAATTTTGTACCAAAAAACCTTAGAAAACTTGCCTAACCTTATTATAACAAATGCAATTTAGTTTACCTAATCCAACTAAATATATTTTAGATAAGTTTACAGTGTTTTACAGTGTTTTACAGTGTTTTACAGTGTTAGGTAGTAGGTTGGTAGACAGCAACCCCCCAGGGAGATACTACCATCCTGCCAGGTGACTGTGAAACAGAAACCTGAAACTGTTTTACATGATGGTAGGATTGCTGGTGTCTTTTTTCTGTCTCATAAACATGCAAGATTTCAGGTATGTCTTGCTACTTATACTTACACTTAGGTCACACTACGCAAACATGTACACGTTTATGTATACACACTCATCTGAGTTTTCTTTGATTTTATCTTAATAGTTCTTGTTCTTATTGCTTTTCCCTTTCATATCCATGGGGAAGTGGAATAAGAATCTTTCCTCCGTAAGCCATGCGTGTTGTAAAAGTCAACTAAAATGCCGGGAACAATGGGCTAGTAACCCCTTTTCCTGTATAGCTTACTAAAAAGAAGAAGAAGAAAACCGTCAAAGTGGGATGTTTGAATGTGCGTGGATGTTGTGCGAATGATAAGAAAGAGATGATTGTAGATGTTATGAATGAAAAGAAGCTGGATGTCCTGGCTTTAAGGAGACAAAGCTGAAGGGGGTAGGAGAGTTTCAGTGGGGAGAAATAAATGGGATTAGATCAGGGGTTTCAAATAGAGTTAGAGCTAAAGAAGGAGTGGCAATAATGTTGAATAATCAGTTATGGCAGGTAAAGAAGGAATATAAATGTATAAATTCAAGGATTATGTGGAGTAAAGTAAAGGTTGGATGTGAAAAGTGGGTTATAGTAAGTGTTTATGCACCTGGAGAAGAGAGAAGTGTAGAGGAGAGAGAGATTTTGGGAAATGTTGAGTGAGTGTGTGGGAGTTTTGAGCCAAGTGAGAGAGTAATTGTAATTGGGGATCTTAATGCTAAAGTGGGTAAAAATGTTGTGGATGGAGTAGTAGGTAAATTTGGGGTGCCAGGGGTAAATGTAAATGGGGAACCATTAATTGAGCTATGTGTAGAAAGAGGTTTGGTAATAAGTAATACATATTTTATGAAAAAGAGGATAAATAAATATACAAGGTATGATATAGCACGTAAGGAAAGTAGTTTGTTGGATTATGTATTGGTGGATAAAAGGTTGATGAGTAGGCTTCAGGATGTACATGTTTATAGAGGGGCAACGGATATATCAGATCATTATTTGGTTGTAGCTACAGTTAGAGTAAAAGGTAGATGGGACAAAAAAAATGGCAACAGCAAGTAAGAGAGAGGTAAAAGTGTATAAACTAAGGGAGGAGGAAGTTAGGGTGAGATATAAGCAACTATTGGCAGAAAGGTGGGCTAGTACAAGTAGGAGTAGTGAGGGGGTTGAAGAGAGTTGGGATAGTTTTAAAAATGCAGTATTAGAATGTGGGGCAGAAGTTTGTGGCTATAGGAGGGTGGGTGCAGGAGGAAAGAAGAGTGAGTGGTGGAATGAAGAAGTAAAGGGTGTGATAAAAGAAAAAGGTAGCTTATGAGAGGTTTTTACAAAACAGAAGTGTTAATAGAAGAGCAGAGTATATGGAGAGTAAAAGAAAGGTGAAGAGAGTGGTGAGAGAGTGCAAAAGAAGAGCGGATGAAAGAATGGGAGAGGCTCTGTCAAGAAATTTTGCTGAAAACAAGAAGAAATTTTGGAGTGAGATAAACAAGGTAAGAAAGCCTAGGGAACGAATGGATTTGTCAGTTAAAAACAGAGTAGGGAGTTAGTAGATGGGGAGCTGGAGGTATTGGGTAGATGGCGGGAATATTTTGAGGAACTTTTAAATGTCGATGAAAAAAGGAGGCGGTAATTTCATGTACTGGCCAGGAAGGTACAACATCGTTTAGGAGTGAAGAAGAGCAGGATGTGAGTGTGGGGGAGGTGCGTGAGGCATTACGTAGAATGAAAGGGGTAAAGCAGCTGGAATTGACAGAATCATGACAGAAATGTTAAAAGCAGGGAGGATATAGTGCTGGAGTGGTTGGTATTTTTGTTTAATAAATGTATGAAAGAGGGAAGGTACCTAGGGATTGGCAGAGAGCATGTATAGTTCCTTTATATAAAGGGAAGGGGGATAAAAGAGAGTGTAAAAATTATAGGGGAATAAGTTTACTGAGTATACCAGGTAAAGTGTATGGCAGGGTTATTATTGAAAGAATTAGAGGTAAGACAGAGAGTAGGATTGCAGATGAGCAAGGAGGCTTTAGAGTGGGTAGGGATGTGTAGATCAAGTGTTTACAGTGAAGCATATATGTGAACAGTATTTAGATAAAGGTAGAGAAGTTTTTATTGCATTTATGGATTTAGAAAAGGCATATGATAGAGTGGATAGGGGAGCAATGTGGCAAATGTTGCAAGTGTATGGAATAGGTAGTAAGTTACTGAAGGCTGTAAAGAGTTTTTATGAGGATAGTGAGGCTCAGGTTAGGGTGTGTAGGAGAGAGGAGATTACTTCCCGGTAAAAGTAGGTCTTAGACAGGGATGTGTAATGTCACCATGGTTGTTTAATATATTTATAGATGGGGTTGTAAAAGAAGTAAATGCTAGGGTGTTGGGGAGAGGGGTGGGATTAAATTATGGAGAATTAAATGCAAAATGGGAGTTGACACAGTTACTTTTTGCTGATGATACTGTGCTTATGGGAGATTCTAAAGAAAAGTTGCAAAGGTTAGTGGATGAGTTTGGGAGAGTGTGTAAAGGTAGAAAGTTAAAAGTGAACATAGATAAGAGTAAGGTGATGAGGGTATCAAACGATTTAAATAAAGAAAAATTGGATATCACATTGGAGAGAGGGATTATGGAAGAAGTAAATGTTTTCAGATATTTGGGAGTTGACGTGTCAGCGGATGGGTTTATGAAGGATGAGGTTAACCATAGAATTGATGAAGGAAAAAAGGTGAGTGGTGCATTGAGGTATCTGTGGAGACAAAAAATGTTATCCATGGAGGCAAAGAAGGGAATGTACGAAAGTATAGTGGTACCAACACTCTTATATGGGTGTGAAGCATGGGTAGCAAATGCTGCAGCGAGGAGGAGGCTGGAGGCAGTGGAGATGTCCTGTCTAAGGGCAATGTGTGGTGTAAATATTATGCAGAAAATTCGGAATGTGGAAATTAGGAGAAGGTGTGGAGTTACTAAAAGTATTTGTCAGAGGGCTGAAGAGGGGTTGTTGAGGTGGTTTGGTCATTTAGAGAGAATGGATCAAAGTAGAATGACTTGGAGAGCGTATAAATCTGTAGGAGAAAAGGTTGGAGGGAAGGGGTAAAGGAGGTTTTGTGGGCGAGGGGCTTGGACTTCCAGCAAGCATGTGTGAGCGTGTTAGATAGGAGTGAATGGAGACGAATGGTTTTTGGGACATGACGATCTGTTGGAGTGTGAGCAGGGTAACATTTTGTGAAGGGATTCAGGGAAACCAGTTAATTGATTTATTTGGACTTGAGTCCTGGAAATGGGAAGTACAATGCCTGCACTTTAAAGGAGGGGTCTGAGATAGTGACAGCTGGGAGGGACTTTTCTCAGCTGTCGTATCTGAGCTCCTCTGCAAAGACAGTGATTATGTATGAGTGTGGTGAAAGTGTTGAATGATGATGAAAGTATTTTCTTTTTGGGGATTTTCTTTCTTTTTGGGTCACCCTGCCTCGGTGGGAGACGGCCGACTTGTTGAAAAAAAAAAAAAAAAAAAAAAAAAGTTTACAGTAATTTAATAATAAACAAACACAATGAAATATATGTTTTTTCGTTAGGTTCAAAATGATTTTTGTGAAATTATTTCATATACAAATTTTCGCTTGCCTTATTCGGCATTAGGAGCGTTGCTATTTAAGCCAAAATAACAAGTCTTACCTGTTCGGTAGGAGACAGACAGACAGACACACACACACACACACACACACACACACACACACACACACACACACAGGTTTGGCCTGTGTGGCTAAAGCTCTCGCTTCACGCACGGAGGGCCGGGTTCAATTCCCGGCGGGGCAGAAACATTTCGAAGTGTTTCCTTACACACACACACACACACTGCAACAGGCCTAGTGTCTAATGACATGGCCTAGGACAAAATGGTAACTAACACACCGTGGCCTGGGGTAGCCCGCTTCACGCACGGAGGGCCCGGGTTCAATTCCCGGCGGGGCGGAAACATTTCGAAGTGTTTCCTTACACACACACACACACACACATGCAACAGGCCTAGTGTCTAATCGACATGTGCCTAGGACAAAATGGTAACTAACCTGCAACCGCAATTACGTGAGTACATACGTACACAAATGCACACACACATGAATACATATGAAAACGCGCATATGTACAGAAATTTTTAGACACATACACATTTTATACATTGCTACACTGAAGTTTTGTGACCACCCTACACTATTCATTTTGCGTGTGCTGAGGTAGAGGGGGATGAGCTTGTGGTATACCGGGATAACTTTCTGGGAATGAGAAACGACCGGCATATACCTAGTTATGTAAGTGGCTTAGAAAGCGAGACTCTTGATGAATGAGACACATGTGTAACACTGTCAATATTACTGTCTAGACATGATGTGGTCAGTACCTCAGTCTATATATGACGTAGTCAGTACCCCAGCCTAGATATGACGTGGTCAGTACCCCAGCCTAGATATGACATGGTCAGTACCCCAGCCTAGATATGACATGGTCAGTACCCCAGCCTAGATATGACGTGGTCAGTACCTCAGCCTATATATGACGTAGTCAGTACCCCAGCCTAGATATGACGTGGTCAGTACCCCAGCCTAGATATGACGTGGTCATCCAGCTAGATAACAGTGCAGCACCACAGATAGATATGACGCTGGTATGTACAGAGATATCTGTCAGACACATACAATTTTCATACATTGCTAATTGAAGTTATGTGACCCCACCTATTATTGACGTGTCAGCTAGCTAGAGGATGAGCTTGTGGTATACCAGATAACTTTCTGGGAATGAGCCTATGACGGCATATACCTAGTATGTAACGTGGTTCAGAAACCAGACTCTTGAAAGACGTGAGACCTAGTGTAAACACGTGTCAATATCTGCTAGAATGATGTGGTCAGTACCCAGCCTAGATATGACGTGGTCAGTACCCCAGCCTAGATATGACGTGGTCAGTACCCCAGCCTAGATATGACATGGTCAGTACCCCAGCCTAGATATGACATGGTCAGTACCCCAGCCTAGATATGACGTGGTCAGTACCCCAGCCTAGATAGACGTGGTCAGTACCCCAGCCTAGATATGACGTGGTCAGTACCCCAGCCTAGATATGACGTGGTCAGTACCCCAGCCTAGATATGACGTGGTCAGTACCCCAGCCTAGATATGACGTGGTCAGTACCCCAGCCTAGATATGACGTGGTCAGTACCCCAACCTAGATAGACGTGTCAGATCCAGTAATCCGTATAGCCTAGATATGACGTGGTCAGTACCCCAGCCTAGATATGACGTGGTCAGTACCCCAGCCTAGATATGACGTGGTCAGTACCCCAGCCTAGATATGACGTGGTCAGTACCCCAGCCTAGATATGACGTGGTCAGTACCCCAGCCTAGATATGACGTGGTCAGTACCTCAGTCTAGACATGACATGTTCAACAATGTGTTGCTAGTACAATAGTGCTACAAGTAGTAACTAACACAATAGTATTGCTAGTACAAGCTAGCACAATAGTGTGTTGCTGGTACCAGCTAGTACAACAATGTGTTGTTAGTACCAGCTAGTACAACAATGTATTGCTTTTACCAGCAAGTATAGTGTGTTCTTGTACCAGGTGGTACAACAATGTGTTGCTAGTACCATCTAGTACAACAGTGTTGTTAGTACCAGCTAGCGCAACATCGGTGCTAGTACTAGGTAGTAGAATAGTGTGTTGCTTGTACCAGCTAGTACCACAGTATGTTGCTAGTACCAGCTAGCACAACAGTGTTACTAGCACACCAGTGTGTTGCTATCACAAAGCAGTATGTTGCTAGCCCATCAGTGTGTTGCTAGCACAACAGTGTGTTGCTAGCACAGGAGTGTTGCTAGTACCAGCTAGTAACATTGTACCTCGTACTAACACCACCTCTTTCATAGGTTACAATGTTCTGGTCTCGGTGTTCACCATTGTGAAGGCCAACTTTCTGAGCTCATTCTGACCTCAATAAAAGGAATCAAGAAGCTCTGGATGCAGCTTCCTCAGCAGTGTTATGATTGTGTTTGCATTACGTGTTGTTGTGTCTCATGGCGTGTGAGGTCGTTGTCTCATGGCGTGTGAGGTCGTTGTCTTATGGCGTGTGAGGTGGTTGTGTCTCATGGCGTGTAAGGTGGTTGTGTCTCATGGCGTGTGAGGTCGTTGTGTCTCATGGCGTGTGAGGTCGTTGTCTCATGGCGTGAGGTCGTTATGCCTCATGGCGTGTGAGGTCGTTGTGACTCATAGCGTGTAAGGTCGTTGTCTCATGGCGTGTGAGGTCGTTGTCTCATGGCGTGTGAGGTCGTTGTCTCATGGCGTGTGAGGTCGTTGTCTCATGGCGTGTGAGGTCGTTGTCTCATGGCGTGAGGTCGTTATGCCTCATGGCGTGTGAGGTCGTTGTGACTCATGGCGTGTGAGGTCGTTGTCTCATGGCGTGTGAGGTCGTTGTCTCATGGCGTGTGAGGTCGTTGTCTCATGGCGTGTGAGGTCGTTGTCTCATGGCGTGTGAGGTCGTTGTCTCATGGCGTGTGAGGTCGTTGTCTCATGGCGTGTGAGGTCGTTGTCTCATGGCGTGTGAGGTCGTTGTCTCATGGCGTGTGAGGTCGTTGTCTCATGGCGTGAGGTCGTTATGCCTCATGGCGTGTGAGGTCGTTGTGACTCATGGCGTGTGAGGTCGTTATGCCTCATGGCGTGTGAGGTCGTTGTGCCTCATGGCGTGAGGTCGTTGTGACTCATGGCGTGTGAGGTCGTTGTCTCATGGCGTGTGAGGTCGTTGTCTCATGGTGTGTGAGGTCGTTGTGTCTCATGGCGTGTGAGGTTGTTGTGTCTCATGGCATGTGAGGTCGTTGTGTCTCATGGCCTGTGAGGTTGTTGTCTCATGGTGTGTGAGGTTGTTGTCTCATGGCGTGTGAGGTTGTTGTTTCTCATGGCGTGTGAGGTCGTTGTGTCTCATGGCGTGTGAGGTCGTTGTGTCTCATTACGTGTGAGGTTGTGTCTCATGGCGTGTGAGGTTGTGTCTCATGGCGTGTGAGGTTGTTGTCCCATGGCATGTGAGGTTGTTGTGTCTCATGGCGTGTGAGGTCGTTGTGTATCATGGCGTGTGAGGTCGTTGTGTCTCATGGCGTGTGAGGTCGTTGTGTCTCATGGCGTGTGAGGTTGTGTCTCATGGCGTGTGAGGTTGTGTCTCATGGCGTGTGAGGTTGTTGTCTCATGGCGTGTGAGGTCGTTGTCTCATGGCGTGTGAGGTCGTTGTCTCATGGCGTGTGAGGTCGTTGTCTCATGGCGTGTGAGGTCGTTGTGTCTCATGGCGTGTGAGGTAGTTGTGTCTCATGGCGTGTGAGGTCGTTGTGACTCATGGCGTGTGAGGTCGTTGTGCCTCATGGCGTGTGAGGTCGTTGTCTCATGGCGTGTGAGGTTGTTGTGTCTCATGGCGTGTGAGGTCGTTGTCTCATGGCGTGTGAGGTTGTTGTGTCTCATGGCGTGTGAGGTCGTTGTGACTCATTGCGTGTGAGGTCGTTGTGTCTCATGGCGTGTGAGGTCGTTGTCTCATGGCGTGTGAGGTTGTTGTGTCTCATGGCGTGTGAGGTCGTTGTCTCATAGCGTGTGAGGTTGTTGTGACTCATGGCGTGTGAGGTCGTTATGCCTCATGGCGTGTGAGGTCGTTGTGCCTCATGGCGTGTGAGGTCGTTGTGCCTCATGGCGTGTGAGGTCGTTGTGTCTCATGGCGTGTGAGGTCGTTGTCTCATGGCGTGTGAGGTCGTTGTCTCATGGCGTGAGGTCGTTGTGCCTCATGGCGTGTGAGGTTGTGATTCATGGCGTGTGAGGTCGTTGTCTCATGGCGTGTGAGGTCGTTGTCTCATGACGTGTGAGTTCGTTGTCTCATGGCGTGAATTCGTTGTGCCTCATGGCGTGTGAGGTCGTTGTGACTCATGGCGTGTGAGGTCGTTATGCCTCATGGCGTGTGAGGTCGTTGTGCCTCATGACGTGTGAGGTCGTTGTGACTCATGGCGTGTGAGGTCGTTGTGTCTCATGGCGTGTGAGGTCGTTGTCTCATGGCGTCTGAGGTCGTTGTCTCATGGTGTGAGGTCGTTGTGCCTCATGGCGTGTGAGGTCGTTATGCCTCATGGCGTGTGAGGTCGTTGTGCCTCATGGCGTGTGAGGTCGTTGTGACTCATGGCGTGTGTGAGGTAGTTGTGCCGCATGGCGTGTGAGGTCGTTATGCCTCATGGCGTGTGAGGTAGTTGTGCCTCATGGCGTGTGAGGTCGTTATGCCTCATGGCGTGTGAGGTCGTTGTGCCTCATGGCGTGTGAGGTCGTTGTGACTCATGGCGTGTGAGGTAGTTGTGCCTCATGGCGTGTGAGGTCGTTATGCCGCATGGCGTGTGAGGTAGTTGTGCCTCATGGCGTGTGAGGTCGTTATGCCTCATGGCGTGTGAGGTCGTTGTGCCTCATGGCGTGTGAGGTCGTTATGCCTCATGGCGTGTGAGGTAGGTGTGCCTCATGGCGTGTGAGGTCGTTGTGCCTCATGGCGTGTGAGGTAGTTGTGCCTCATAGCGTGTGAGGTCGTTATGCCTCATGGCGTGTGAGGTCGTTGTGCCTCATGGCGTGTGAGGTAGTTGTGCCTCATGGCGTGTGAGGTCGTTGTGCCTCATGGCGTGTGAGGTCGTTGTGACTCATGGCGTGTGAGGTCGTTATGCCTCATGGCGTGTGAGGTCGTTGTGCCTCATGGCGTGTGAGGTAGTTGTGCCTCATGGCGTGTGAGGTAGTTGTGACTCATGGCGTGTGAGGTCGTTATGCCTCATGGTGTGTGAGGTAGTTGTGCCTCATGGCGTGTGAGGTCGTTGTGACTCATGGCGTGTGAGGTCGTTGTGACTCATGGCGTGTGAGGTCGTTATGCCTCATGGCGTGTGAGGTCGTTGTGACTCATGGCGTGTGAGGTCGTTATGCCTCATGGTGTGTGAGGTAGTTGTGCCTCATGGCGTGTGAGGTCGTTGTGACTCATGGCGTGTGAGGTAGTTGTGCCTCATGGCGTGTGAGGTCGTTCATTTATGAAGTCTTCATTCCTCTCGTTCACTTTACGCTGTTAGTGAAATTATATAAATTAGACACATGTGCTACAGTTGGGTGTCTACTGTGGAAACGGTTCCCCAGACAGTGGCTTCATCAGTCCTATACAGAGAAGAACAGTGAAGATCAGAAGGAGTTTGAACTAATCAGTCCCTCAGCCTGGAATCGATGTAATCAGTCCATTGATCTTGATGGACTGATTACATCGACTCCAGGCTGATGGGACTGATTACCTCAAACTCCTTCTGATCTTCACCATTCTTCTTTGAACCTGACTGATGAAGCCACTGTGTGGCAAACCGTTTCCTCAATAAAGATACCCAAGTGTTGCACATGTGTCTAATTTATCAAATTGTCGGTTCTCTGAACCATTTATCTACATTTTATATAGAAATCTCTTTACTACCTTTGTTGACGCTGCGTAGCTGCGTACACTGTTGTCAACACTGTTGTCAACACTGTTGTCAACACTGTTGTCAACACTGTTGTCAACACTGTTGTCAACACGATACACCTGTCAATTTTTAGAGTAACTATTAAACAAATCGTTATTAAGTATCTCCTAAGAGGGATCTTAAAAAGGTTGTCTGAATTGTTTTTTGTCTTCCTGCCTCACGAAATCGTAGTGACACGATTGCGAACCATACCACGGGTGGTGCTTGAACCCGCGGTCAGTGAGTCGTAAAACACCAGACCTACGAATCTGTTAAGTCTATCTTCTTGGCTGCTTACTTTGGGCAGTAGAATGGTAGCGTAGGTGCAGAGATACGGCCGATGACTAGACTCAGTTTATTAATGGCAAGGTGTAGGAATACACGGGGACAGAGCGTGAGGGATCCGGGAGCCAGCAAGGGTAGAGATGCTGCTTCAGTGAGGTAGGCCGTGTAAGTGAGAGAGAAGCATGGCTGACCAACCCAACCTTGATAGGCCTATAGAGGGCAGCACCATAGTGCCGCGCAGTTTGAAACAGCCTCTGGATAGGCTGTTTACATCCGCTCGGCCACCTACCGCGTGTCGTCTCGACACGACAATACTGGCGGGCACAAAGGTGTAAACAAGCAAGCAAGGTTACCCAGGGGAAACTGGCTTCCGGTCACCTGACATTTACAACAGGAAATTGCCAGTGCAGGCCGAAAAAAAAACTCTCCCCCTACGTGAGTCGGGGAAGAGAAAATCGGCCTGCCCGTACAGCTGGACAGAGGACAGAACAAGCCAATGCTGACACAGGAACTAGAGTCTTCTATATACAGGTTGTCCACAGGGCCAGACGTCAACTTGACTGCACATCCATGAGCGCTGTACCATCCTCACATCTGCAAACAATGACTGACAGTAGCATTTCCTAAGGTGTGACATTTAACTCAAAAGGGCGATATTGCCCTTGCCTTTATACAGGCTTTACAAGACACACTGGGTGCACATACTCACAATAACATTATTTCCATGGAATTCATTATACTATGGGTACCCTCTAAGAATAAATTTTACATATTTACATGGTGTTGTCCACCCTGACTCCATTATTTACTAACTATACAATGTATGCGCATTAATCCCCATTTCTGCAAGCAAACAATTAGCGTAGCTAGCGTAGGAGTCGGACAAGTCAGTAGGTATGTCAATGTCACAGAAATGTACTGCTGTCCGGGGTCTCAGGCCATAAGTATGGAGCCTTACAGGACTGTCATCTGTCGTAGGGATAGCGGGTGAAGAACTAGACGGGTTGTCACTAGTTTGAGTCTGCTTGTGGCTTTGCAATGCCCGTGATTCCAGCTCTGCTTCAGCTTGCACATGATTAATATACTTCATGTGGTCAAGGTGAGCTTCTCTGATAGTTCCGGTAGCTATCTCCCTCACCTCGAACTTATTGCCGCGGAGCTGTCGTAGGACATGGTAAGGTCCGACAAACTTGGGGACAAGTTTATGCATACCAGGGGTCTGCGTCGGGTTGAGCAACATAACTTTGCAACCTGGTTCCACCTTACTTTCCTTAGCGTCGGCGTTGCGATCAGACGTGAACCTATCTGTGGCTTTTATTAGGTTCTCACGTACTCGCTGGAAAACAAGCTGTGTGGTCCGCATCTTAACTATACCGGTGTTATTGGCGTCATAGTTTGGGCTAGGCGGAGCAAACAGGATTTCGTACGGTAAACGCTTATCATAGCCGTACAAGGCAAAATGGGGTGTCTCGCCAATCGAGCTGTTGAGGGAAGAGTTCAATGTACACTGAACATCTGGAATAGCGTCATCCCATGTAGTACAACTCGGATTAACGGTTACTCTGAGCACCTCCAGAACTTTGCGGTTTGTACGTTCAGCAAGACCATTACTCGCCGGGTGACGTGGAGCTACTGGTGCTTGGTGAATGTCAAACCTGGAACAAAGGTCCTTCATTGTGGCATTTATGAACTCTGACCCATTGTCTGACAGGAGAACACGTGGGCAGGTATGACGGAGAACGATATGCTCACGGAAAGCATTTGCGACTGTCTCGGCCGTTTTGTCAGGGATGGGTACTAACTCGCAGTACCGCGTCAAGTTATCTACCATTACAAGCAGGTGTTTATTACCCTTCTCCGAGGTCGAGAAATTCGTCAACAGGTCGACAGAAGTTCTCTCCCAGGGCTCCTTTGTAATAGGATACTTCAGAATGGGATTGGGACCCGTGACAGTACCCTTGTGTTGTAAGCAAACGACACACTGGTGTACATACTTGGCAATTTCCGCTGCCATCTTAGGCAAGAAATATTTCATTCTAGCCTGTTTGATGCTGCGGTCCTTCCCGGGGTGCGCTGCGCCTGGGACATCGTGGATCAACTTGAGAGTCGTGGGTACCAGGGACTCCGGTATCACCAGTTGGTGTACGGTTCTGCCGGGGTCCACTAGTCGAGCTACACGACACAGTACTCCTTGATTGACCACTAAGTCTGTCAGCGGAACGGGCGACTTGACTCGCGGGCCAACGTCCTCCTTGGTTAGGAATCGAAGGACTGGTGACCACACCGGGTCCCGCCGTTGGGCTCTCTCTAGGTCTTCGACGGAGAACGAGTTGTCTGCATTGACAAAGGCTATATGCCTTGACAAGGCGTCAGCCACGACATTTTGCTTACCTGGTACATAGCAGATTTCGGGATTGTAGTCGTTAAAGGTGAGAGACCACCGAGCATGTTTCCCAGAGAGATTCTTGTTTGCAAAAAGGGATAATAACGGCAGATGATCCGTGTAAATCTTGATAGGATACTGGTAAATAATGTCTCTGAAGTGGTTCAAAGCCCAGACGATGGCTAAGGCTTGTAGCTCTGTCACAGAGTAATTGACTTCAGCTTTGGTAAGAACACGGCTAGCGTAAGCTATTGGCTGTTGCTTACCATTAGATTCCTGCGACAAGACTGCACCGATGCCAACTTTGCTGGCATCTGTCGTCAAGGTGAACGCTTTGGTGAAATCAGGGAACCTAAGGACTGGGGCTGATGTTAACCTATTTTTAAGTGTGACGAAAGCTCTTTCTTGGTCACACGTCCACTCAAAGGGAACATCTTTCTTAAGGAGCTGCGTCAAGGGTGCAGCTAAGGTGGAGAAACCGGCTATGAAAGTGCGGTAGAATCCAGCTAGGCCTACGAAGGAGCGGACAGTATCCGCCGTCGTAGGTCTAGGGAACCTTCGCACAGCCGAGATTTTAGACTCGTCTGTCTTGATGCCGCTCTGAGTCACTACGTGGCCCAGAAACTTTATTTCCTGCTTAAGGAACTGGCATTTTGAAAGCTTCACCTTAAGATTAGCCTTGGCTAGTTTTTCCAGTACCCACTCAAGTTTTACGAGATGCCTAGGAACATCTTGGGACATCACAATGAGATCGTCTAGGTAGACCATGAGCTGCCACCTAGGAGAGTACGGAAAATCGTTGTCATTAGACGACTGAACGTGATCGGGCTTCCTCGCAAGCCGAAGGGCATTCTCTTGAACTGATAATGACCAGTAATTACGAATGCTTCCTTGAGCTTGAGCCATGACTGCAAATCACGCACTTCCACCAAGTCTAAGAAGGAAGTGATAACACTTAGTTATGTGTTCACAGCCACCGCGGCAGTGTTTACATAGTGCGCGTCAGTGGGGTTATCGGTTCGTCCCTTAACTGTCGTCTCGACCGATTTGAACCAAGTCTCCAACATACTGGCGCGACCATCGAACAAAAGGGATGGGCGGGGATGACATTCGTGGCCATTCGAGGCCGCGACATGGGCTACTGCCTGGCCAATTGTTATGGAGGCGCCATCCTCCCCCTGATGGGACCTAACAGGAGAGGCATCAGTGCCATCTGCGGCAGAAGCTTGGGCATCGCGACGGCTACTGCGTGTCTGAGTCATAGCGTCAGTTATAAGCACAAAATAAGTCACGGAGAAAGGGAAAGGGATCAAAGCAAGAATTGATACGCAAACGGCTAGAACTCAACACAGAGTCAGAGAGGACACAACACGGTGTTACTCAAAAACTGCTTATTTGTTAACAAATGCGTGAATTACGTCAAAAAAAAGAATGGTACACTCTGAAACTCAAGGTAAATTTTGGATACAAGTGAATTAATTGCTGGGGTGTACACAGAACAAAAGCAGAGATAACTGGCAAGAAAATTGCATGAAAATTAATGAACTGTAACAAGTAGCGGAATTAACAAAAGTTTGCAAATTAAAATGAAAACTGGGTATTACATACAATGTACTGCAGTGCAGGCTTGCTCAACACACAGCAAAATGTTGCAGGTGCTGGCAGTTGCAATTAGGTATGGCAAAGAAAAATATGAATTCACTTGCAGCAAGGTAAGGTGGCAAAACAATTAATAAAATCAGTCTTCAATGGAATAAAAACAGTCACAAAAATTTACTGTATCAAGAAGTACTGAATTTCACATAAAAAAAAAAGGCAATGAGTAAAACGCCAAAATGAAGAAAATCAATAATAATAGGGGCAAAAAGTTACAGGTGGCAAAATGAGTATACACTGACACAAGAAAAAAAAATTGCTAAGTAAATTCTGGTGCAAAAGTATGGAATTTCACAGGTAATTATTGCAATAATGGCAAATAAGCAGGTTCCTGAAAATTCAATAACAGGGACTGATAAATCACTCAATGACAAGGCATAAACATTAACAGAATGCAAAACACAGGTGAATGTGCCTAAACAAAAATATGGCAAAGAAATAATATGGAGAAAAAAAAATTAAATTGAGGCACTGGAGAAAATGTAGGTGTCTAGTCACAAGTTGTTGAATTCAAGCAGAATAAAACTGACACTGGCAAGTATTAAAATAACACTTTGAACACCCTAACACATCAGAACTGTGCAAGGTTGTCAACAATTTGTGGCTAGCTTGCAGATGCAACAATCAAAATAATAGCAGACAGATGTAACTTGCAATTAAAAAGAATATATATACATATATATATATGGGTAGCACAATGAACAACTTTGAGCAGGAACAACTTTGAGCAGGAACAAATTAATAATTAGGTGAGAGGCTATGTGCAGAAATAATGCACTAGGATTTAAAATGCAAAAAAAAATTGAGCTTGCAAAGTGCAACAATGTTGCTGAATAATTCACTGAAAGTATGGGATTCAGTGATACTGTACTTGGTGCAGGGCAATTAAATAATGTCACAAATTCTTAGGAAATGCCAGACAAGTCACTGTTTACTTAACTTTGATTGTAGATGGGGGGTTAGATGCAAGTAGGCAGATTCTGAAACTCCTGGTGTGTACTGGTGGCTGGATGCGGCGGTACACACACTATAAACACTTGTAGGCTTCTATGGGGTCTCCAGTGGCGTAGGAAAAGATTGTGCAAGGCTTGGGAAGAACGGGAAAAGGACGTAGAACTCTGCGGAAATGAGGGGTTTTACTAAAAAAGCACAGAAACTCGCCAGCTGGAGAGCGGCGTAGTGTTTACACTGGGAACGCGTCTGAGAGCGCTGCTGACTGTGGCTTAGAAAGCGCAAACGGACATGGGGAAATTACTCCACAAGAGGACTTTTTCAGTGTACCAGAAGTACTGCAAGAGACTGCAACAATTACTAAGATGTTACTTACAGTTTTCAATGGGGGAAGTTTAAGATACTGGTGCAAATACAAAAAAATTTAATCACTGCTGAAGCTGGATGGAGGGTGAAGATTGAAGGGCGCAGGAACGAGGTGCTGGGAACACTGCAGGCGCCTGGCTTGGCTTGGCTGGACAACCACGATGGGTTCCCACGTGGTCAAGCCAGGCTGGCTTC